>JARKIB010000311.1:0-153596 GCA_029378385.1 Mycena metata | reverse complement strand
CATGCGTCCCCCCCCCGCGCGCAATGTGCGTGATGATGTCGACCTCAGCCTGGGAGTTGAGCCGCGGACGGTGGCACACTGGGCGGTTTCTTTACCTTGATGACACGCTCGAACGATATCCTCGCGCGGCGTGCGTGCGAGCGGCGGCGGACGAGCGTGGGCGCGGGCGGGTGCGCGCGTTGAGACGATGTGGGTGTGCGGCGCGCCGTGCGAGTGCGCGGCTCGCGGCTCGTTGGGGGTGTGGAGGTGGTGGGGAGCGTGTGTGTGCGTGAGGCGGCGGCGGCGTGCGGCGTGCGTGCGAGGGGAAGGCGCGCGGGGTGCGCGATGACTCCGCGGCGGCCTTGAGCCGGGTCAGAGTCGGGGCGGAGGGGTCGGGCGGCGCTGCAGTGCGGGCCTCGCTGGATGTAGTAACGTCTTCTAGAACACCACGGTGCCCTGAGTGCATCACCACATCCCGATCGCCAGAACGTCTTCTGGGACTCTGACACCAGAGTCCCGAATGCGTTATGAAAAGGCTACGCAGGGGGTCTTCGCCCGGCGCGCGAGTCAGCGAGGGAGAGGAGAAAGCAGGGGAGCTGCAAAAAAAAATTCAAGTCAGTAAAATTCAGCCGAAGAAAACAGGACGTGCACGAACCTGTGGTTGGACGTGCGAGAAGCAGACAGCGAATACGTGCACGCATGGATAGGCAGGGTACGCGCACGCTAACGAATCGAAACGCAGCTGCTGCGCGCTGCTGGAAACAAAAAGGGGGGGGTTGGTGCGAAACTTGAATATTGGAGTATGTTCGTGCTGGAATCTTTGAAACAAAGGCGCAGGAGGGATAGATAAGGGTTGTGAGAGCGTCGAGGAGACCGGGGGTGTTGCTGGACTGGTTGCGCCGGGTAGAGGAGGTGGTCACCGCGGTGGGGAAAGACAAAGGGAGGTGAGGCTGTGCAACTTCCCCTTTGGGAAGTCACGCCTCTTGCTTTCGACCACCACAAGCCAACGCGCCGACGCGTTTGTTGACCCAGCACCGCGTCTACCTCTGTCACAGGTAAGTCCTGCTGTGACCAGACGCGTCGAAAAGTGCTGGACGAACTCATTCGTCCGGCAGTTCTGACATAAGCAACCATGCCCAATATTCCGGACGCGGATGTCGAAGCCAGTTGCGGAGCTGGAAGCTCTGAGGCCGCCGGCGTGGATGTCACCGCCACTCTTCGCCGCCTCCGCAACCACGCTCCCCGTCGCGCTCCTCCGGCGCGTTCCTCGACGTCAGTGGCACCCAGACTGCTGCCGCATGTACACGATGTCGCCGCATCCAGCACCCTCAACCCCGCCGCACCACCCTTCGCCGCCGCCGCTGCACCCTTCGCCGCCGCTGCACCCCCTTCGCCACCGCTGCTGCACCACCCTTCGCCGCTGCTGCACCACCCTTCGCCGCTGCTGCACCACCTTCGCTGCTGGCACCCTTCAAGAGCGTGTCAACAATGGAAGAGCACGGAGTCTTCCCCCTTCTCTCTCCCATTCTCAGCAGAGAATGGTGCCCTTTCAGCCCTCTTTGTGTACGTATAATTTTCAAGCTGTTGAATATATCACTACTGACTCAAAAGCTCTCTCTCAGTCGTTCCTTCAACGCCGGCACGATCACCCTCGAACGCGTCGAACGCGTCAAACAACCGACGTTGGTGGCAACGTCACCCACAAATGAGGGTTGGTCCCCGTCAACGGTGTAGTTAATAAAGGTGTGTTTTCTATTCAGTGGAATACCAAGATATTAATCATTGTCTTCAGTCCTGCCCCCACGCATTTACCTCTCCAAATTGACCCCGACGTTAACATGGAGCCGCCCTCCCCTCTGTCCCCTTCCCCCTTGTCCCCTTCACCGCGCCCAACTTCCCCGTCGCCGGCGTCAACCATGCTTGGCAAACGCGCCCCTGGGGATCGTTTGTACACCAACGACGACGGTGAGAGTGAGCGCGATGATGATGATGATGACGCGGCCGTCCAACCCCCGCGCAAGCGAACGGCGCGCCGAGGCGGAGGCGGAGGTGGCGGAGGGAGGTGGCGGGGGTGGTGGCGCCGGCCCTGCACATTTGTGGACGCGGGAGTGTGTGCGCAACGGCGATCGTGCGCGCGCGAACGGTGACGCTAGTATTGGCGCAATGCCCTGTCAAGACGGGACCTGCGCTAGCTGCGACGGGCAGCAACAGCAGCAGGGTTCCAATACCGGCGCTGCTTCTGGTTCTTCTGGAGGTATTGCGATGGGTGGCGCAGGCGAGGGCGGGGGGGCGTGCAGGCGAGGCCGGCCAGGACGGGGGATCCGTGGAGGGTTCTGATGGGGGCACGGGCGCATCTGGTCCCCAAACGCGTGCCGCAAAGAAAGGCAAGGTGCCGGTTGTGAAGCTGAAGGGCCCATCGATGAAGGAGGTGGGCTGGTGCATTGATCCCAACGGCGGGCCTCCTATAACCAAAACTGCTGGCAATGTCCTGTCCGCCCTGCTTGCGGTTTGGAACTTCAAAGGACGCCAAGAGCTGGAAACCCTTCTTCAAGGACCCGACACCGCCGACTCCTCATCTTCCGCCGACTCCTCATCCTCCGCCCCTATGATCCCACTAGTGTAGATGCTGTCTGGCGTCGTATCGAAAAGCTCTCTAGGAAATCTAAACTCTTGGATCTCGAGTTAATTCTCGCCATGATACAGCTGGCGCTGAATGTTGATTCGTACGTTTGTCATCTTTTCCACTATTTTCTTGCGCTGATTTTCTCTTGGGCAGGGAAATCGCTACGAGCAAGCTCAATTACGATTTACCGACCGCGTCCAAATCTAAGATTGCGGAGAGGTTCGGCAAAGCAAGACAAACATTCAATGAACATCTGGACAACGGTTATCGTTTTGCGTTCCTGGCTGGTGCAGGTACGTTACATGCATCTTCTCTTTACTCATGAACGCCATTGACTATGTTGTAGGCACATTAGGATTAATTCCCATCATCGCCGCGCTGGACTTACGCACGACTGTTACCCGCCAAATGGAAGTCGTGGATGTTTCAATGCTTGGGAGTGGCGATGCGGGAGGTACAGCGTGAGTGCAAACTACCATAAATTGATTAGAAACTAACTCGTCATAGATGGAAAATGGCTCCCGCTGATGCGACAGCTCATCCGCCCCGTCAATGACATCCGCCACCGGCCAGGGTTCATCCAGACCCTCCGACTCAGTTACAAGACCCCTGTGCGCCGGACATCTTTGCGTCCTGGGGAAACAGCGGAGATCATCGAGTTTGGCTTTGCGGATACAGCAAAGTCGGACAAGGTCTTCGACACCCTCCAAATAAAGTAAGGATATTGGTCGCTTGTTCTTTTACATTTGTTAAGCCCCACAAATCATTTCCAGTACCATGAAGCTCGACAAGCGCGGGCAGGAATGGCAGGGTATGACCTACAAGTTCACTGGTTACCCCGCCCGTTCCAGCGCATGGGACTTGGAGGCCCCTTCCCCGTCTTGGAACCCTATGCCTGACGCCGCCCAGATTCAGATGCCCACCCCAGTTACTGTTACTCTGCCCGTGCAGATGGGTCCAAAGGCGGCTCCTCTCCCCTTCAAGAGAAAAGACCGAAAAGGTTGGACTGCAAAACAACGAGAGCTGGCCAAGCACTCGGTCAAGGCCACCAGTGTGTCAGATCTTCAAACCAAAGTGCGTGTTGCCTGTTTCGGTGGCTTTTTATTCTAACGTTGTACCAGATTACCGCCAAGCACCAAGGCGTTAAATGGGGCAGCTGCGAAAATTACATCGAAATTAATTCTAGTATACTCAAAGAGTATGTTCTATCGATTTTATTTAGTCCTTATTCATTTTCTGTACAGCGAGGCGTTGTTTATCCGCGACGTGGACTCGGAGCTTGTCGGGCTCCTGTTCACTGTTGGCGATGAGTTTAAGGCCGGCCTACAGCGAGCTATTGACCACATCAATAACATCTTGAATGGCGAATTCAAGACTACGGAATCGCAAAGAGAAGCATTTAAATATTTGTCTTTGCATTATTCCTGGTATTGTCGCGATGCGGAAAATGTGAGTGATACTATTGCTCCTGCTATCGTCTTGCCCGATATAACTTATATTGTTTGTTTCAGGGTAAAACCGCGCCCCAGGATGTTCATCCTCACAAAGTCCGCAAGACAGATGTTAAACGCGTCAATATTACTCAACGTGTTCCTTACATGTCAAAAGAGATTTTGGACAAGCCTCGCGAGTACGCTCTCCTTGCAGATGCCCTGTCTGATTTTTTCGAAGTCGTGCGAGTATCGGTAAGCCCTCAATCCTTTTTTTTTGAAGTTGTTTACTGATTTTTTATCTGTCAGATCACGCACTTGCTTCCAGAGGAGACTAAAGAGCTGCGCATCTACATCGAGCAACTTCCCCTGGGAGCTTCCTCACCGTGCGCTCCCTTTGGGGGTTTTGTTATTAATATTGACGCCTACACGGATGGACACCAAGACGTCAAGGACAAGCGGATGTGTCTTGTGGCTCCCTTAGGCAAGTTCACGGGGGGGCAGCTCTGCCTGTACGAGGGGGGGCTCAGCTTTGACCTCCAGCTCGGAGACGTTCTAGTCTTCCCCTCCTGGAGAATCACCCACTTCAACGCCCACTTTCAAGGCATGCGCGCGACAATCGTTCTTCACACCGATAGAGCAGCTGATAGTTGGACTCGGAACTGCCATGGGTGGTATACTCATGTAGTGAGGCATGGCTCAGGGGAGCAAGAAGCGGAGGGTGCAGGGGGTGAGACGGTAGCAGATGAAACCGAAGTCTAGCTTGTTTTCCTTTTTTTTTTAGATGCCATACTTTTTTCTCTACCTACTCAATACACCTGTGTAATCCTCTTCTACTTGTGTACCTCTCTGGCTCAAGCAGAAGAATTTGAAAGCCACCATCCGTTAAGACTTGACCCGTCGGGGGGTGATGCGATCAATGGCGCCTCTTCTGCTATCATCGTCCCAGTCTCCCGCTCTCCCAAATGCCCCGGCAGCCCCGCAAACCTCGGACATTTTGCCCCATAGTGGTGCAGAAGAGCTACTCCCCAAGTTTCTGGACACAGCCCATGCATGACAGAAGATGGAGGCCCTCCGCAAGACATACTACTGATGTGTCCATCGCTTTGGTCCTAATACGAAGCCTTCGAAATGGGTCTCAATAAAATCACCGCCAAAAAGTCCATGAGCGATCTGTCATCTGCGCACATGCAGGCTGGTACCGTCCTCCGCCAGCTCACGATCTATCTCAGCGGGTTGGGTATGAACAACCAAACAGGTATTTTCCTCCCTGCTCCAGTGACGTTCTCCGGCAAGAGCGTTAGCTTATTGCACGCTGGAAAGCGTACCTCAAGTGGGAAGAAGGCGACCCTCTAGCCATCGAAGAGAAGGACAACGTGCTCCTCATCTCACGCATCCAGATGGTGTATAGGAAGGCAGTGATTCGCATGCTATCCTGAAATTTGGTCCGTCGCATCTATATTTTCCTGGTCGTTATCTGACTGATCACCTTCCAGGTTCATGGCGTACTCTTGGACTACGTCCGTTGGCAGAAAGGACGAGGGACTCGCGATCCTCAAGGCTGGTCTCGAAGCCAATCCCGCCAGGCATGTATTTCACCTCTCCTGGATATCTGACCCCTCTGACACTCCATTCATTCATAGTTTCGCGCTGACGTACGCCTACGCCGAGCTGCTGGAGAAATCCCAGCTCACGAAAGGCCACTGTGACTTTACCGAGATTCACTCCGTCTACGAGCGCTTCTTCGGCGTGCTCTGCGTTGAACTCGCGCGCCTCACCGCTGTGGCGTCCGAGCCTGCTGTAGAAGCACCCAACGGCGACGCCACAGACCCCGAGGCCGCCCCTGCCGATCCGCCGACGAAAGAAGAGCTTGCGGAGCGCAAGAAAAATCAAGAAGAGCTCCCTGAGCTCAAGAAGCAGTACTCGAGCACCTGGATCAACTACATGCGCTTGGCGCGCCGTGCACAAGGCCACAAGGCGTGTCGCGATGTCTTTGGGAAGGCGCGTAAGGACGAGTATATCGGGTGGGAGGTGTACGAGGCGGGGGGTTAGTGATGTCCCTCCCATGACCTTCTTCTTACTGACCCTTTTTATCTTGCAGCCATGACAGAGTACCGTTGCAACCTAGAAGACGGGCATCTAGTTGCAGCCCGAATCTTTGAGACGGGCATGAGGAAATATAGCAGCCACTCGACCTACGTCCTCAGTCATCTAGGCTTCTTACTCACGGTCAACGATGAGAACAGTATGTTGTACTGGTCCCTTCATCCCGTTCCTCTGCTGACTGTCGTTTAGATACCCGCACACCTACCACTCCATCGGCGCCATCGCCAATCACGACCTCGGATTCGCCAAGACAAGAAAACTCGCCACCATTTCCAATGTAAACACGTCCTACCCTCCTATGACGAATCATGGTAGCAGTAGCGCCAACGGAATTAGGAGTACCAACGGCAACGGGCCCACGGCGGCCGTGCAAAGCTTCACCCAAACCCCAACAAGTGTTCGCTGCCGCCGCTGGATCAAAAACATGAAACGGACTACACCAAGCGACCATGACCAGACAACAGGGACCGCGATCGCGTGCGGCGTTATTTGCCGCCGCCTTCAGCCGAGCACAACTGTCCTCCACCACCCTGACATGAGCCGCCGCCGCCGAAGGACAACAAGCCCCAGCAGCTCCCGCCCATCTTGTTTCACTTTGTGTCGCAGCTGCCTCCACGCGAGACGTTCCATGGTGCGTTATCCCTTTTTCCCACCACGCCCCTTTGCTAAATCAGCGCGCGTTAGGCCCAATCTTCAACATCGACAATCTTATGGACAAATTGTGCACAGCGGTCAGCCTCAGCTGTAGAGCCAGCTCTGGTGTTGATTCGGCGCACGGGAATGTTGTATCTCATTAGAACCTATCATCTGTGATTCAAGCAGGCAAATCGCGCACAATCTTACACACGGCATGGGGCTAGCCACAGAGTTAATTCTCTTTTGCAGGAAAATCCTGGGCGGGAGAAGGAGGATAAGATGGAGCGGTAGAAACACCGACACCCTGAAATTAGAACCGCTTTTCACCTACGCCTTATTTTACCGGAAAATCAAGGCGATGATTGATGGTTCGCGCACACGTGTGGGATTTATTTTAAACTCTTGCCAAACAACTCAAAGCGTAAATCTGGTTCAACATCAACACAACTTGACCTTCAACCACTACCCCCTCCAGTCATGAGCTCCCAACAGTGTATGTCTGAGCCGGGCAATTTTTCCGCCACCGATTCTAATCATGTTGTTCTCTAGCCCGCTCCCAAGCTTCCGCGCGTGTGCCTCAGAAGAATACTGCGCCACTTGTCGCCACTCAACCAAGGAAGCCGTCCAAGCCCAAGAGTAACTACCAACTCGCGTCTCTTTATTCCTAACATGTATCTTACACCACCATAGGCAAGAACCGGTGTGCCACTGACGAAAACCAGCATGAACCCTCGCGTACCCCAGACGGTGCATCCTCAAGCCTTGTCCCTGTTATAAACCCTAACGTTCTCCTTCTTACCTCTCCAGATTCAACCGCGCCAAAGCCAAATCCAAAGAGAAAGACTCCACCTGCCACTGCTGACGACGACGACGAGCCCCCTACGAAAACAAGGAAGACAAATCAAGGGGCGTCCTTAATAAGTTTTTACGCTCTCTTCATGGCTGTAAGCTGATATCCTCTGTGGTCAGGCGTGGCGTCGCAGGGGTCACAAGAAACCCTGACCTGGGCTAATGGTCGTCCCAGAAGAGAGACTAGAAGTACCATGGACAGGTTTGTGCGGGAAAGCTCTGCCATTGCGGAGAATCCTCCACGCCCACCGAAGAAGACCTCCCAGCCAGAAGACACTCCCATTAACGACTTTGCCCCCTTGCCGCCAAAGTCCCGTGGTCGCAAGGGTCTACAGTCCAACACTACTCGACCAGATGATGAAGCTCCTCTTGTCCTCAAACCTGTCCTCCCTAAGAATTATCCCAAACCAAGGCCGCTATCCGAAGTATGTCAGTCCTTAGCTTCAAGCCTTTTCTAACATACATGCAGCCCACATCGGCTTTGGCCTCTACCAACTCCTCTGCCTCCCAAGCTTCAAAGGAGGTGCGTTCCGGGGGTTCCCCCAAGGCTTCCACAGAGTCTGCCCCCAAGGCTTCGAGGAAAAGAAGGCGTAGAATTGAAAGCGATATCGAGGTATATTGCTCCCTTTGGTATATCTCACGTTGCTGATTTTATTCGAGGAGGAGCAGGAGAGGGCGCCTGCCAGAAAAAGTAAGTTTTTTTATCCTCCAATATAATCACTGACTCCTCTCCCGTCGTCATTTAGAGCACGCTACTGCCAGTGATGCTTTTTTGCGTGAGGACGACCATACTACCCTCAATGTCCCCTACAACCACCCCGTCGATCCATACGACCCCTACAACCACTACGATCCCAACAGCCAGCACAACGCACCCACCGATGGCCACCACATTGATCTCATCGACGATCCCAATGACCATGCCGACAACGACGACCCAAAGGACGACGACGACGATGAGTATGTCCAGGGCCATCACGCCCCGGATGTCTACGAGGACGACCAGGAGCCCACCCAGAACTACACGGACTTGGGCAGTGAGAACAACGACGAGCAGGAGGAGGAGGAGGAAGAGGGTACCAGTTGCGTATATTTTTTCATTCAGTCTTGTGGGCGTCATATATTTGTGGTCGACAGATCCACCTCAACGTCGTGGTCGTGCAACCCCCCGACTCAGTCCCGTTCTTGAGGAAGAGGATGAGAATGCTGTTGATAATGGTACGTACTACATTACGCCTTCCTTTGGTCCTTCACTTATACACTGGTGATCAATAGCGACCCAAGCCTCTCCACCTCCAACTCCCGGTCCTCCTCCACGTCGTACAGCTGCTCAAGCTCCCCCTCCACCTGGTCACGGCCAACCTGGGTCTGACCCTCAACGTCGTGATGCTGCTGGACGCTTTCGGCCGGGGACTAGAGGTTAGTTTATGTCTTTATACCAATATACAGCATCTAACGCCTTGAGATTCAGACGATCAGGCTGAGTTTGAGGGCCCAGGTTCGTCATGCTTCCCTATTTGTCCTACCTTTCTGACATATCATTGGCAGTGGCGTATCCACGCAATGTCGGACCCATCCAAGGTTAGTCAGTTGTTGCTGGCATTTTATGAGCCGGGACTGATTATTATAAGATGTTGTACAGAGTCACAGAAGCAAGAACAAGGGCAGTCGCCCTCCAAATGCTGACAAACTGGCACACCACCGTCGCCTGCAGCAGGATGCTCCCACAGCCCGGGACAATGGGCGGGGAGAAAAGGACATCCAGGAAGCAGGGAGCGATGACGAGGAGGAGGAAGAGGGGGAGGAGGAAGAAGAGCCCTCTAGGAAGAGAAAACGTCGAACGAAAAGAGGCGGATCACCTACTCCCACACAACAGGGCTTCTACTCCGGGGAGTGGTCACAGGTCATCACGTTAAACAGCTTCAAGGTCCAGGAGCACCTTCTCTCCTCGGGCTTCTTCTCGACTAAGGCGCGGATTGAACGGGAAGCTCCGGAATGGGCAGCCCAATCCATATCCGAGATTGAAGAATACGTGGAGTTGGAGCTCTCCCCCGGTACGCGCCCTTTGCCTAGCGATCAATTATCCCTTGATTGAAGCCTTCAATTCAGCTTTCTACAAGGAGCACAAGGACGATATGAACAAAATGGTGCGTTTTTCTAGTTACATTCCTTTATCATGGCAACGGCTGATTGGGTGAAATTGAGATGTGGATGGAGGTCTCCCATTATCGGGGCTCGGCCAAGAATGACTGCCGCGCCATTATCGATCAGTACTACGACATCTCTTCCGGCCCCAGCGGATACAAGAGCCCCGGTGAGATTGCAAGTAAGGTCAAGGCCCTACTAGAGAAATCTCGATTCCTCCAGCGTCGGACGAAAGTGATAAAGAAAGATCAAAATGTATCGTTTATTCTATTATCTGTCCTCTTCCCTTTCTAATATGTTATAAGGGTAATATCGTGAAAGACGCAAACGTATCGTTAATTTTATTATCTCTCCTGTTCCCTTTCTAATATGTTATAAGGGCAAGATCGTGACGCTCGAGAGAATTGACAACATGATGGCGCCTGCGCTGGGCAAGGTCATGGAGTTGATGCTCTGGGGGGGCGAGAACAAGCGGGGCAGCCGTGTTGGGGACACATATGCACACCAGTTCAAGAAATATACCACTCGCCACATATCCGCAGCTGCGGCGGTGGTCTGTGCACTGCTTCTTGATTCGCTCTCACTCACTGATTTGTAATACTAGCTCCGGTGCTGCATCGAGGAGAAGAAAACGGGATACCACCAGAACGTTAATCTCTCTGCTGATAACTTCGAAAGTTTTTATAACACCGTCTACGACAAGCTAGAAAAATCCAGAGCCGACAACAACGAACATTGGAACAAGATGAATGTCGAGTGGATGAAATGGAGAAATGCCGCGTTCCAGGCGCGTGGTCTTGAGGCGCGCCAAGAGGGCAAATTTGTGACTGCCGATGTATTCGATTTTGAATAGACAATATCTTTTTTTCCCCTACTATTTTGCGTGATGTTTGAGCCCTCGTCTGAAAAAGTACCACCCGCAATATAGGAATGGTCCGTTCTATAACGCACTACAAAGTCCCCGGGGCTACTACAGAGTGCTACAGAGTAGCTGGGGCTACTACAGAGTGCTCTGTAGCGGGCCAACTACAGAGTGCTCCATAGTACCGGGCCGACTACAGAGTGCTCCATAGTCGGCCCGGTCACTATGGAGCACTCTGTAGTCGGCCCGGTACTATGGAGCACTCTGTAGTCAGCCCGGTACTATGGAGCACTCTGTAGTAGCCCCGGCTACTCTGTAGTGCTACAGAGTTCGGGACCTTTACTACAGACACTACAGGTACTATAGCACTCTGTAGCACTCTGTAGCACTCTGTAGTGGGCCCAGGGTTTGCTGATGAGGTCAACATGCATAATCCACTCCCCCCGTTGATTTTGTGAGAAACCCCACAGGCAGTAATGCCCTTGCAGCAACACTACACCTTTGGGTCCACGGGGAGCACGGGCGCCATTGACGAATCCGTTCCACAAGCGCTCTCCATTTCGGCTCCGCGACAGAAAGTGCTGGTGAACCGCCTGCTGGGCGGCCGGTGAGAGCCAACTGCTGAACTCCTCACGCGTCAACAGCGCGGTCATTTTGGACCGCAGGAATTGGATGAAGCCGAAGGTCGTCGTGCTGCTACCCTGCATCGGAACTTGCAAGAGACAGCGGCGCGAGGGGGTGAGGACGTAGATGGTGGCATTCTCGGGGATGAAAACGTTGTCGAGGACGCACGCGAGAGCACGGAAATCGACTGGGCTGGTAAGGTCAACGGGAAACACATCTTCCCTGGTCGGCGCGGCGGGGGCGGCCCAAGGTGTCACGGGAGACGAAGGGTTTGGGAGGGGAACACTCTGGAGGTGCAGCGCACCAGGAGGCTTGAAAAAGTACGGGATTAGCTCGGCTTAGCCTGGTAGGGCGGTGCGCACCTGAGGCTGTAGAGTAGGAAGCCAGGTGTGAGGCTGTGTAACTATTAAAACACTGTGGACCACTTACAAGATGTAGTGCGGGTCCTTGAAGCTGTGTGCCGTGCTTTAGCGGATGGGGGGACAAGTCGTTATTCCGCTCACTGATTGATCAACAGAGTAAGGCGAGAAAAGCGGGTTCGCAGCCTGCGCCCCCAGGTCATCCTGTTGATCCGCAGTCGAAATCAACGACATGATAGAAGAGTTTGAAAATATTCAGAAAGGAACGCTACACTCACCGCAACGCCCTGTTCGCCGCCAGAGTCCTCCGGCAAAGAGTTCGTTTCTGGTGGATGAATAGCCTCTGTGGTAAATTGAGGCTCATCCTGTTAATCTTCAGTCAAGACTATTAACAACAATGAAAAGCGATATGAACACTCACCGCAACACCCTGTTCGCCCCCAGAGTCCTCCGGCAAAGAGTTTGTTTCTGGTGGATGAATAGCCTCTGTGGTAAATTGAGGCTCGTCCTGTTAATCTTCAGTCAAGACTATTAACAACAATGAAAAGCGATATGGACACTCACTGCAACACCCTGTTCGCCCCCAGAGTCCTCCGGCAAAGAGTTTGTTTCTGGTGGATGAATAGCCTCTGTGGTAAATTGAGGCTCGTCCTGTTAATCTTCAGTCAAGACTATCAACAACAATGAAAAACGATATGGACACTCACCGCAACACCCTGTTCGCCCCCAGAGTCCTCCGGCAAAGAGTTTGTTTCTGGTGGATGAATAGCCTCTGTGGTAAATTGAGGCTCGTCCTGTTAATCTTCAGTCAAGACTATCAACAACAATGAAAAGCGATATGGACACTCACCGCAACACCCTGTTCGCCCCCAGAGTCCTCCGGCAAAGAGTTCGTTTCTGGTGGATGAATAGCCTCTGTGGTAAATTGAGGCCCGTCCTGTTAATCTTCAGTCAAGACTATCAACAACAATGAAAAGCAATATGAACACTCACCGCAACGCCTTGTTCGCCCCCAGAGTCCTCCGGCAAAGAGTTCGTTTCTGGTGGATGAATAGCCTCTGTGGTAAATTGAGGCCCGTCCTGTTAATCTTCAGTCAAGACTATCAACAACAATGAAAAGCGATATGAACCGTCTGCGGAATGCCATCGGAGTCTGAATCCTCCGAGGGAGGCAGATGAGCTGCTTGAGCAACCAATCGCGCTGATCCATTATCAAGTTCCGCCGTTGCGAGTCCATTCGAGGTCGTATCATGTAGAGGTTCCTTGTTACTTTCTTCATCTTGCAAGAGGTCGCCGGGGAGGCTGATGAGTGAAATGTTGTCGGGGTTCCTATCGAATATGATCTCTTCCATGTTCTGGTCTGGGTCGGGCTCGCTGCAAACGAAATTCGTCATAGTCAATACCACTCGGGCTCGAAATTTCGTACTATTTAGCTATGACATCCAACTCGGCGAGCCGGTACCGAACCGGAATGAGAATATTCCAAACATCCAGGGCGCAAGCGGCGGCCTGCGGTAACAGGGCCGCGGATTGGGGCCTAAAATAATTTAGCTGAATGAGTCGGGGAAAGTTTTAAACGTAAATTTAAACACTTGCGCCCTTAATAGTCGAAGTAGTTCACACAGTGATTGGTACCACGGTCGGAGCGCCTGTTCTTGCGCATCAAGCTTTTCGAACCAGACTGCGAGTGAGACGAGAACCGTGGCCGCAAGCGAGTCTAGACCGTCGTAATCGAAGGACGGGTCAGGATTCTCCAAAGACCCCAGCTCCAGGTCGTCCACCCCAATGTCCTTTAGTGCCCGGACCAACTCGTGACACAGTTTCTTGGCTACAAGAGAATGAACACTGTCCATCTCCGACCAGAAACCAGGTAAATCAAGGATTCCTCCGAGATACCGAACACACAGCGTGGCGGAAAACTTTGAATCCGTTCTGGATTCTCATTAGGGATGGCTACAGAGGGGCACGGCAGCACTCACGAACAATTCCACGCCACCAACAGTGCCTCTATGACGGAGAATCCGCCTTCTCGGCATCGCGTAAGTTGCACGAGAGTGGTTTCTTCACCCATCGCCGAAATCGAAGTCTCGGATAAACAGAACGCGGCCAGGCCTTGCCAAAACGACCATTCCTCGCTGGGAGGCTCGCGTCCGGGGGCCAAGTCCCAGAGTTTGCGAATACTGGCTGCTGATATTGCACTGCTCATGCACTTGCATCCGAGGAAGATAACACGGAGGCCGGAAAACCGTGTGCAAAGGTCCACAAGGTGCCTGAAGGCGAGAAGCTGAGTTTTGGGTGCCTCCGTCCTGTGGAAACAGTTGAATGATAGTTTTGGATGCAAAGGGAAAGGCGCACGGAAAGGAATATTTGATGAGATCTGAGCAATACTCTTGCACCTTCGGCGGCGCCGATGCACGTAGGAATTCCAACTGCCGCATGCGCTGTTCGCCTTGTCCAAAATGGGCCTCAAGTCTCTGGGCCGCAGCGTGGGGACCCCTGCCCAATCTATGCGCAAGGCGGTTGGCCTTCTTCTCCAATGCCTGCCCGCTGACGGTGTACAGCCGATCCAGAGTTCGCCCTGGATTGAAGCTTCTGAGATTGAGAGCCCATTGTCTTTTGTCCGACTCTTCCGACCTCTTGACAAGGGACTTGCTGGCACGCGAATTGGAAAGTATCAGCGCTGTGGAGCTAGAGGGTGAAGCCATGTCAGAGAGTGGAATGGGACAAGAAGGAGGATGAGTAGTGGCGATTCACAGCAGTGACACTGCCTGCTCACCTGGTGGAATATAAATTTAGCATAAACAGCGAGCACGGAAGCTATGGTCTGGCGGCACCGGCCCGGAGTACTACGCACAAGCACGCGTCGCCGTAGTTAGGGACTGTGGACCGTACTGTACAGGAGCAAAACCCGACTTGCAAGGTTCTTTGGGCCTCGAGACAATCCGACCCTGAAATTGAGTTCCGTGACATGGTATGTTACAAGCAACGAGAGCCGAGAGCCGCCGAGTGCGAACTGAGTAAATTACAATCAGGTTGAAGCGAAAAGCCGAACTGTGGGAAAGTCGCAAACAACAGGTTGAACATTTGCTTTGTGGCTAGTGTTGCTGCGACTCGAAAAGTCGAGTCGCGACTTAGTAAAATGACTCCGACCCAAAGTTAACTCCACTCGACTCGACTTGGTCAACCTCAAGTCACTCGAAGTCACTCAAGTTGACTCAAGTCGGCCAAGTTAAATCATTTTTTTGGATTAGCTAGAATTGCTGCCACATTGTACAGGACAACCTCCCCCGACCAGAATCATGCACCAAATAATGCAGCAGTGTTTATTCTGCAATACATGAGGTTCCTGGGGTATTTGACTGACAATGTGCCTTTAAATCCGTCCATGTGGCATGATAGAATTTTATTATATCTTTTCTAGATTTAATGAGTACGCAAAGACCAGCGGGAAACGCAAACGAACTCGGCGTGACAGATGTGACATTCGGTCAGAAAAAAAAAGAAATTGCTCCAATCACGTGTATTGGTCAGGCTAAGCACTACCTAAAAAATCCCCGACTCAAGTCACTCAAGTGACTCCAAGTCGACTCGCATTGACTTGGGAGTCGCACCAAAGTCACTAAATAACTTGACTTAACTCGGCTCAAGTCGACTCCGTGAAGTCAACTTGGTGGGGGCCAAGTCCAAGTCACGGTAACACTATTTGTGGCCGCTGGAAATTGTTTCGGCTGGGTTGCGAGGAGGGCAAGCGAACGCGCCTGGGAAGTAAGGTGCAGCATCAGCAACGGCTTTGCGGTGCGCTTTCCAAACGGGCTGGGAGGAAATGCCGCGCCTGCCGCGATTTGCCGCGGCGCTGACGCGCAGTGACGCGGCATTGCCGCGGCGGTGGCTGTGTTATTGACGCGCCAGTGCCGCGCGGCCTCTGGCTAGTTCCGCAAGCACTGTTGAGCCCCGAGGTGAGTTGAGCCATGCTTTTATAACAGCAATACATTGTTTAGACACTAAAATCCCCACTGCTCCCGCCGGGATACTCACCTTGGTTCACCAATCCCGATGTTTGCAT
Source organism: Mycena metata (assembly GCA_029378385.1). Taxonomy (NCBI): domain Eukaryota; kingdom Fungi; phylum Basidiomycota; class Agaricomycetes; order Agaricales; family Mycenaceae; genus Mycena; species Mycena metata. The sequence goes on along the minus strand of JARKIB010000311.1, from coordinate 137,920 downwards.
ATTTTCGCAACTTTTTTGATTCTTCGCTTCATATGTCGCTGTAATATAAGCTCCAGATGTCAGCTGAAGTTATTAAGAGTTTTAAAAATACTCCCTGACAGGTAAGGTTAAAACAAGGGCTCCACCTAGGGACCGGTGCACTTCAACTTTGAACGGACCCAAACATCGTATTGCGACACGGCGCTGCCGCGCATGCTGTAAATGTCTCCCAAACACTGATATTAAGTTCTGAACGGTTCAACGAGTGGATGGATACATATATGTACAGGAGGACCAACTCTTCAACTAATACTGCACCGGTCCTCGGTCAAAGTATTGAATGACCCTTTTCTTGGCACGCAACGGCTCAAAGTTATCCCTTGACGCCGATTCAAAACCACATTTGAATACCTGGTGTAAACCAGTTTAATCTTGCCATGCTGCGCCGACAAGTCCTCTCGTGAGCGCCAGTCCGCGTTAGACGGCGCCGATGCACAGGCGTGAGCTAAAGATCTGCATCAAAGAATCTCATGCAAAATTGAATTCCCGGCAAGATAAATCTGGGATTCGTGGACCTACACTTGGCCGTCTTTACCCTCTTTAGCAGTAGGATATGGACATCTCAATTGCTGGCCCAATCAGGGCAAAGTAGGTATCTTTTTAATTTTGCTTTGGTTATATTCCGAGGTAGTGAGTAAGAAGTAGTGATGGAACTATGTCTTGATTGTCTTACAGCCATCGTCAGTAGAGCGTATTCGCAGCCCTCCAAACGACCTAAGCGACGCATTTGATCCAAAATATGATGCTTGATTGCAGAAATTTGTGACGTCCCAAAGGGGAACCATAGACCAGAAAATGCTCTAAAGAATTCAAAAACATATGGTTTCGCGCCAATTTTTCGGGAGAGCGAAGGAGGACGATGGAAGAGTAAGTCCCTGCAGTTTATTGAATATTTGTGGAGGGGGGATCTCTTCGCCACCTCAACTTCGTCACATCAACAGCTCCACATCGGCTAATTTGACCGTTTGATCCCAGAAATTTGGAAGACGTTTTTTGGGGCTGCGAATACGCTCTAGTACCGAAGGCGCGACGAGAAAATTTCCTGTTTTGGATATTTTTAAAGAATTCCCCGTTTCTCGGCCATTTCTTAGTGGAATTGGATGGAACCTAGCTAAAATTTACAGGATAATTCAGCCCAAATTAGTGATAGAAGCAGATCTGTGAAAATATTGCATAGTGAAAAATCTTAGATTTAGGGCCATTTGGGCGTTGAATCTCATCTAGCAAGCTCAGGACCTGTTGAAATGACCTGGGCTTTTGGTCTGAAGGTCTTGCCTAGATTTCCAAAGATGTCATAGAGCCAGAATTGCATAGAAGTCATGATTGCGTGCAATTATTCCAAATATTTGTAGATCAGACTGATTATCCATTGCTTCAAAGTGAGTATAAGCACCGTAGACTGAGTTATGTACAATTTCGATTCTATGACATTTTTTGAATTCCATACAAGCCTTCCATACAATAAACTCAGGCCATTTCAACAGGTCCCGAGCTTGCTAGATGAGATTCAACCCCCAAATGGCCCCAAATCTAAGATCTTCCACTATGCAATATTTTCACAGATCTGCTTCTATCACTAAGTTGGGCTGAATTAGCCTGTAAATTTTAGCTAGGTTCCATCCAATTCCACTAAGAAATGGCCGAGAAACGGGGAATTCTTTAAAAATATCCAAAACAGGAAATTTTCTCGTCGCGCCTTCGGTACTGACGATGGCTGTAAAGGAGCTTCGGGTACGAGGCGGGACCCACCGGAGGCCGATATTCAACAACATGGCTGAGTTGAATGTGTGCAAACCCCCTCACCTTAAATGCCAGTTAACTAGGATTTTGTTCAGGTTGATAGCCATGCGGTGAGAGGGTCCTTTAGGGTACGTTCCTATAGATACTACTGGGACTTTAACTTGAATCTACCACAAATTCAGTTTGCTTCACCTGATTCCCACGGTTGAACTTGAGGAACAATACTTTGCCGCGTCAGGATTGGGCAGTTTGAATTCCACTATAAGTTGTATACATAGAGTAGTGGTGTGGAACGGCAAAAGAACCGGGGGAATGGTGCCCTACATATCGGTCCACACCCCTGTAGAATTAAATTTCGCGGCAGGCAAGTTAAAACCAGAGGTTTATAACCCAGGGAAACAAAATGAAGCTGTGGAATCTACAGAGTTGGTCCAAAGGAAGCTAAACCTGTCTTAATACAAGTGAAATCCCGATCAATATACGTAGGAACGTACACCGAACCGCCGCGCATCCCTGTCAAATTCTAATCAAATCCTGACCAAAATTCTACTTGATTACCATTGCACACCAGGGACTTGGAAAACAGTTTCTACTCCAGCCCACCGAGACAGTGGTCATGTCGTTGAATCCCAACCAACAGCAATTCAAGATATTCTCACGGTTGATTCTTGATCTCCCCCTAAACCTATCTTTAATTCGGCTTCTATCACCCCCTCCCAGGACCATTCAAGTCTCGATGTAAGTTTCACTTTGACACTGAGGTCACCGACGTGGAATAAACTCCCAAAACCGATTGTGAGATCCGAGGTATGGAATGGAGTTATTGAATTACCGTGGAACACAATGAAAGGAGGATAACTCACTCACTTGGTCTATGGCTTATCAGATGTTGGAACATTTAGGAGTGGGTTATTTCCCCTTGATTCACTGTTACGAGAACTGCAGTGTGTTTGCGTCCAAACTCAAGATAAGAGCACGTGAATTACGGTGTCAAGGTAGGGCGGTAAATGCAGGAGTGGCGCGGTAATGCTGCGCAACTATAAAAGTTGAACTTGACGGTTAAGTTCCACGTTCCAGTACTGCCTATATTGAAATTTAGTCGGTCTTCCTCCCGGAAAATCGACTTTCATGTCAATAAGTGCATCAATAAGCCTGAAGACATGCGCCCCAGAGAACACCTAAGAATAAGTCGAATTTTGCCGCGCCGCCGCTGTGTCGACGCCGCGACTGCCGCGGCATCTTCTCCGGGTCCCTCTAGTTCAGTGACTTCAGTTACTCCATCATTTTCAACCCACAGTTCCACCGGTAACTCTGCGTTGAGATTAGTATGCACATCATAAGCATAGTGGTTACACCAATAAAGGAATCTGGTGCGTCGAACTTGAAACTATCAACCAATGTCAAATCTTTGGGAACACACAAAAGTAGTGGGTCATCTAATACAGCTGATAATTTTGTCCTTGGGAGTAGTCAATAGGTATGAGAATCGGCGAGGTAGTTACTGCATGCGCTGCAGTCCCACGTTAACAGCTAACACCATGTCAATTTGGCTGGCTAACTTAAGGTCTTTAGGTCTAGGTTACCAGACTGAACTCATGAATATGACTCCTGACACCTGTAAAGAGTTTTAATTCACACCTTCGGCCTGTTTAGAGCCACAGAGAAGGCCGGAATCAGCGTAAGCAAACATTGGGATTGGCTAACTCAAGTGAGTACCCTGACTGTAAAAGTGGGAATAATAGGGTCTGAACAATGTATTATAATTAGAAAAGCATGCTTCGACTTACCTCCAGGCTCAACACTGCCTGGGGAACTAGCTGGAGGCTGCGCGGTACTCGCGCGTCAACAGCACACCACTTCAGCTGCAAACATCTCATGTCCCACCTTGGTTTCACCCGGAAACTCACAGACACACAAAACCTACTCTCCTCAGAAAGGAGCATTGCAGACCACTGTGGCAGTCCTGCATCATTGGTGTGCATGTGCCGTGCAGTGACGCGCATCTGCCGCGGCACTGACGCGCACTGCCGCGCAGTTGACGCGGCATTGACGCGCTACTGACGCGACAGTGCCGCGAGTTGACGCGACAGTGCCGCGAGTTGACGCGACCAACAACATAAGAAAAGAAGACTTTTAAGCCGTTGAATGGCTTCCTTTTATGTGGTAGCAAGCTATACTATCATCAGGACTGTCCTGGATGTAATTCGAACTTCGGTGCGGAGAAATGTATGAGAAGATCATGGGTAAATAGTGTCTTTCTGTGCATACATGCAATAGGGAGGGAATGGAAGCCTCCTGTGCTCATTTACGACATACCCTGGGGTAGTTTGAGACAAAGAATAGGAGTTTTGACCTTTAGTCAAACACTGGCATTGGCGCGGCAATGCGCGGCAATGCCGCGGCAGTCGCGGCATTTTCTCCTGGCCCTTTCCAAACGGCCGGATCTTTCAAGACCGCTCAGATCCGAAGGAAAGGGAAAGAAAGCTATACACCCGAGAGGATGCTGTACGTGTCTGCAGTCGGACGATCGGGGCGGGTGTGTCTAATCACGGTGCCTAAATGAATTGCCAGTAAACCTGAGAATGAGTATGAAAAATGAGCACGCTGGCGCGGCGGATGAATCGATGACTGCCCGTCCGCCTTGGATATTTCGGTGCCCGAGGTAACGGCATCATAGCCCCGACTGCCACAAACAGTACGTCCTCAGTGCTCTGCTCTCTTTAATCATGAGGGCTCATTTAAGGTCTAGAAGTGAACCAATATAACGACTACGAACATGAGATATACTGACAACGGTGATGTATCTGCCGACCGATCCCGCCAGTTTCCCACGCGAATCGACAATAACGTACCAAAGTAAGACCACCTCCATCGCGCGTCCCCACCATCTACGAGCACGCCCTCGCACGCACACCCGCGCGCGAGCCGGGCACAATGGTGTCGCTGCAGCTCATCGACGATTTGAGCGACGGACATCAGTAATAGCGAGGAGGTTTCCTTAGGCTGGAGGAGGGAGATTTACGCACCTCCTGTGCCTCCTGGACACAAAGCAAAACCTGGGGTTAATTATTGAGTATGGATGATGCTGGAGACCCGTGATCTACATCTTGACATTCACCGCCCTCGTACCGCCCGGGGTCGCCCAGCGTACCCGCTGCCGCACGCAAAAAGACGCCTGCGGCGCCCGACGTAACGCCAGATCATGCCTCCGGCATGATCGCTGCCCGCCGTCTCCCCCACCTACCATCCCCTCGAAGCGGTTGGCGAACCCGAAATCGGTGATGATGACGTTGCGGTGGCGGTCGAGGAGATATCGCAGAAATGAATTAATGCAAAGAGCATCCACACTCGGGCGACGCGCGCGTTCGTCGCAGTGCCGTGGGTCGTGCGTGGATGCCAGCGACAAACTGGACGCCGGCGTCCGCAGTAAATCCGCCGCGGCGACAGCGACACATGGTAGGCTGAATTAGCCAGCTGGCATGCACACATGTCGACGCATGTGCATGGACTGCGCCGGCGAACCACCGAATCCCACCACAGAAAAGCAATCCCAAAAACACAAGCAAAAAAAAAAATCACGAAGAAAAGAAACTCGACTCACCCTCAACACCTCAATCTCCCTTTCCACCTTACTCATCCTCACCGCCGTATCCACATTCCCCCTCCGTATCAACTTGACCGCGACCTCCTCCCCCCACTGACTGTGCAGCCCGAGCTTGACCTTGCCAAACTCGCCCTCGCCGAGCGTTTGCAGGAGGAGGTACGGCCCGAACTTGGGGATGGTGCGACGCGGACGGGCGGCAGCAAAGGCCATGGCGGCAGGGTGCGCGTAGACGTCCGTGTACGCCCCAGAGTTGTTGTTATTGTTGCTGCCGTCGTCGCCATTGGAATTAGCGTTATTGGGGTTGTTGGACGAGGGGTGCGAGGGGGAGGCAGCCGAAGACGAGACGACTTGGTGCGAGGCGCGGTGAGGCGGGGGTTGTCTCCGCCCTCCACTTCCACTTCCTCCACCACCAGAGCCAGAATTTTGCGAATAGGAATGGGATTGGACCTGCGCCGAGACAGGCCTAGAAGGACTGGGTATTTGCAGCTGGCTCATCCTGGTGTGCTCCTCTCTGCAGTACAAGGGCAAAGGGAAACTAGGCCAAGGACGAGGTGGATGAAGAGACGAAGAGACAGTTTCCTTATTAGGCAAGAGTAACAACACTTGTCAGCAACAGTCAGTCTCCTACCCATCCTCGCGTTCCGGGGTTGGGAGTTAGTGTAGGAAGTACGCGGCTGTAAATTACGAGAAATCAATGGCCCATCAAATTGATGTTCTAGATTCATTATTGCTTCCGAACTTCAAGGCCCAACCCCTCCACGGAGGCTGGCCTTTAACAAATGTAAACAACATAGCCACATTTCGTGGAAATGTTCAACTTTGAAATCTCTCTTCCCCGAAATATTCTGTAATGTTGCCGAGCGGACTCCTGACCCCACAGAAGGCCCCCCAACAATTTTCTGGAAGGACCGGAACTCAACATGCAAGGTTTGCAAAAACTCAACTAAGCGGGTGGCTATGTTGTTTACGGTTGTTAAAGGCCAGCCTCTGTGGAGGGGTTGGGCCTTGAAGTTCGGGCTCGATACTGGTATATGTGGGCGAAAATAATAAAATAAAGAAAATAAAGATAGTATTTTTTCACCCCTATCTCGGGGATCTCGGGGATCCTGGTTCTGTTTCAAGTTCTGTTTGGCGTGATTGACAATGAGTTCTCGGCACATTCCAGCCCTCAGAGACCTTTGCCAAACACAACCCACCCTGATGTCGATACTGAAATAAACCACTGAAGAATCTAAAAGACATAAGTCTAAACTCCAAGAAAAAGGGAGGTAGGCTCCAACATGAATTCAACGGTCCTGAAATAACCACATGACCTTTGGGCCTTCCATTCTGAAATCCGGATATTCTTCGATACTGAGCGGAGTCCGAAATTCCATCAGTTTCGTCAGTGGTGATCCGCCAACGCGCCCACCTTTCACATCTAAACTCGGTCGCCAATTTCAACTTAACACTGACCACATACTGCCTTTCAGACCATCTTCTTCCCTTCTGGGACTGTTCTCAGCAGTGGTGCTTCACAGAATTTTCAATAACTTCCCAGGCGGCCTCCGACTCAGAATCGGCAACTTTTTGGCCACAAAAATACAACAATGGCAGGATTTCGTCCACAACAGTCGACTATCTTGTGGCCTATCCAAACCTCAACTCTGAACTGTTTCACAAAGACTATGAGTGCAATACTTATGTGGGAATTACCCCAGTTGCCTGTTCTCGCCCATTTTTGATCTGGAATCCGAACTTTAGCTTTGAGTGATGATTCTGGAATGTCCATATTGTCTATTGGTGTTTTCCCTTTGCTCTTTGACTCGTGTTGTCTTCAAGATCAGGGCTGAATATTAATTAACTTCAAGTCTGCAACTCCAGGAATCAATCCGGCCATTCCTCGCTGACAGCTGTTGAACTCAGGCATGGATACAGACACATGATATGATCTTCCAGCATGACTTGACCTCAGTCAGGCTATATAAAAGCACTCCAAGAAAACTTCTTCTGCGGTGTTCACACAACTCTAGTATATTCACCGCTTGCGGGAAACATATTCTTCAACAATTGATCTCATCCATGGCACCCTCAAACAACCTTAGAGATTCCGCTGGAATAAAGTTTCCTTATACCAGGGGTCACCCCTCAACTGATATACAGATACTTGCATATTTTCACCAGAGAATACACATTTGTTTTGTCTGAACAATGCCTGCAGCATTTTTAGTTTATTTTCATAGAGCATGGGCTGAGCTTGTCGAATTAAGTCTTATGGCGGTCTCTCCAGCCAATTCATCGAATTGAACATGTTCAGGCGGACCCTATTCATGATATTCGTATGAAAAGCTGCAAACTTGTACCAATCTTTTTCCTCCTGTGAAGGCGAGAATGTGAGTTCATTAGCTCTTGTTCAACCCCTTTGATTGGTAGAATTCGAACCCTTGAGTCTTGACTTGAATCCGGCGGCCGCCTCATTTTTTCCCGAAGGTGCTTTGCAGTAAAAATAAAAGTGACCCTGCACCGATTCGAACTGGTGCACTGATCAACCAGGTTACCTAATTCAAACTCCGCTCAGTATCCAGTATCAGTATCGACCACATATATCAGTATCGAGCCGAAGTTCGGAAGCAATAAATTTGACAGATCGTGTGATCAGGCTTTTTACGGTATTATATTTCCACGGATATCACAGTGTAATAATACTACAGTGACTCCCAACCCCGTAACTGAGGCTGGGTAGGAGACTGAGCAACAGTCAGCAACACCCCTTGTGCACGTGCATGAATTCCTTGCTCGTGTCGACTCTCAATTACTGGCATAAGGACTCTTTGTCCTTTGAACAAGATAACGGCCTGTCAACTTTGTTGTCTGTGGAAAATTCCCGACGACTGTCGCTAAGAATACGAAGGAACGTTTAGGAGCGCAATTACTGGCTTTTGTTCTCCCTCTTGTCTTGCATGGCCTATTAATTCAACACGATATGGGGACAACACACTGGTAACTCAATGGACAACGGAGGACTGGCGGTCAAGATTACATCAGGAAAAACCCTGTGGGAAATAGCGCGTCGGCTAGATATGGAGATCAAAATAGCCGTCTGTAGCTCCGATAGCTGGCACCTGGAAACATATAGCTCTCCGGTGTAGCCATAGCTCTGGGTAAAAGCTACTGAGCAGCACATACCTCCCAGTCTAGGATATGTTGGGCTAAATAGTGTCTCAGCCAAACACTGTTGAACTTCATATTGTTAGGGGAATCCAATATACTGCCCGGCAGTATCGTGGTATGGGGGTTCTGAAAACCATACATTTATTTCTGCTGCCTCCCCTCAATATTCACCCTCTGCGGCTCAAATCTTTTCAACGTTTTACCTTTGTGCGCGCGGCTGATCCGGCAGTCTTTCGGCACTTTCAGCACTTGACTCTTTGGCCGGGAGAGCTCCGCAGGAGGGCATATGCGAATAACTTAGTGACTGGTTGTATTCCCCATGTACCCATGTACCCTGTTTACCCTTTCATGGTATTTCTTGAGAAAAGAGACGAAATTTGAACGATTTTTGGTAAATAAGTAGCCGGGGGGTACGGGCAAGGGGAACTCGGGATTCGAAAGTTGGAAGGGGGGTCAATAAGTTTTTTTCAGCCCTTCCCAGACTCCCCCCCCCCCCCCCACTATATCGGGAAGGTGTTTCCCATCCCTGGCGGCGGGCCGCTCCCTCCGGAGTTCGCGCCACTTACTGGATCTAGTTCAGACACTACAACCACCTGATTTTTATGTTTGAGGTACATGCCATGGTCCCCAAACCCATCTCTAATGCTGCTAGGGCCTTAAGTAGACCTCCAGAAATTTGTTGAACCTCATTCCAAGACCACTCGACGGCACCTTTTGGTTGAACTTGCGTGGAAATATTATCTTGAGACATCCTGAAGCAAGTAGAAAGCAGAATTCGGAGTTTCTCACCTACTAGAGGCTCTACAACGCTTCTGCCAGCCCTTTTCTCCCCTCCCATAACCTATAGTGAGAAGTTTTTTTCGGCCTCGGCCAGACCCCCCCCCCCCCCCCCCCTCCCCCCTTCCGATATTTTAATCCCGAGTTCCCCTTGGAATCTACACCAAGTTCAGCATGCCATCAATTGAATGTTTTGAATTGTGAAAATGATGGTAACAGGTCCCAGCCCACCTTGAATCTGTTGAAAGTTGAATCTAATGGGTCACAGGTCACAAGGCCTGAATCTACGGTCGAAATAGTACAGTATATCAGTTGTATCTATACACAGCAGCAGGATGACACAAGGATTTGCCCTTTGGATATTCTTCTGAAATGCTTCATCTCAGGGTCAGGATTGAATTGGCGCGAGAGTCAGTGAGGTGATACGTTAGTCGTTAGTAACACACCCATTAATGCTGCCGCGAAACAAATCACTCGTCGCCCGCCTTTGCATCATATGCCGACACCACTCAAGCGACACCCATCATTTTTGATCAATCTTCTTTTTTTCGTCCTGTCCCAAAACGGCCAAGCCGAACGTATCGGAATAATCCACCCGTAGTTCGCATTCGATTGCCGACCTGAGTCGCTCAGAACGTCCATTTTCCAAGTTTGGACGCACCCAATAGGAACCAGGGTGGGCGGACGATGCGAGGTGTTTCGCGTTTCATCGCTTGGGGTATGGGTTTGCCTTGCAGTGTATGCACGCGAATTGCATTGACGTGCCCCTCTGGCCTGCTGCTGCTGCCCACCCTGGCCAGAGGCTCCCAGACCCGATGGCCGCCGCTGGAGCCTCCCAGCCTGCCTGCGTGCGCGGCAGAAGGCCCCGCGCGGCGTCTCACGGATGTCCCCCTGTATGTAAGATGAGCCGCGGCCAAGTTAGAAAGGTGATAATCTGGACTCACCGACGACGGCTGCCAGATAGATAGACATACAACGAGACCGCATGCAGGCGACGCGGAATTCTTCTTCTTGCCGCCAGAATTCAAAATTGGATGTCGACGTCGATTTGGGTCCGCAGAGTAATTAATATCTTGCCGGGTTTATGGCGTTACATGAATCTGAGCTACCGAGGGTGAGCGTGTATCTCGACCAGCGTCACCGCGCATCGAGAAGCAGGGCGGCAGTCTGCATCTGCCCATGGGAGCTAAGTTGTCTGTACAATTGCTGTACTGTATTAAAATCTCAACCAGCGTCACCGCGCATCGAGAAGCAGGACAGCAGGGCTGCATTCTACATCTGCCCATGGGAGCTATGTTATCGGTACTGTATTGATTTCATTAGTCAGGCAAGGAGTTTCTCATACGGGGTCGGCCGCGGCGGGGAGTATGGAATGTGTAAGGGCCATGGGTGCACAGCGGGTATTGCGCGTTGGTGAGGCGCTGGGAGCAGGGCGTGGGAAGGCGGCAAATGCCATTGATGATCACTGGGCACGTTCTTCTTCTTGCCGCCAGAATTCAAAATTCGAGAGTGGAGGGTGATACGTTAGTCTATGAGTGTCCAAATGCACATTTTAATCCCACGTGCAACATACCGACCAAAGTTCTATTCCCGCGCTATTGAGCCCCTTGTGAATTGATTCTCCGCGCAAAGCACACTATGAATTCACATTGCGCGGTTTCGGTAAAACCCACAAGCACGCAAAATCGGAAGAACAAGTGAAGAGTTGAAAACTCCTGCCAGATGCCAAACACAGATGACTCGCACCATTTCCTCAGATATATGACGTTCACTTTGCACATTTATTATTTCGCGCAACTTTTTTCTGCACGCCCAACTTTTCGTTTTTCGCGCGCCTATTCGAGGTGCCGTCAAGATGCCGTTGCCAAGCCGATATGCCAGTGACGGCCGATCCTGCACGTGTTCAGATGGTTCAGATGTCCTCACACGAGCCCACGCGTACATAAGGCCAAATATTGTGCTTGTAACGGCTCATAATCACTGGCCACTCAGGCAGTTGGCCCGAGCTTGGGTGGACAAACTGGGAGGTTGTAAGTTGACTTGGCTCAAAGCCCTCAGGGATGGCATACTCACGTTGCCGAATTAGGGTTGCGATGCACGCGCGGCGTTGTGGTTCTCAAAAAGGAAGCATGTTAACCAATTTTGGGAAGGCATCAAGCTAACTGGACTCGTCTCATGGCTAGATTTGGGCAACAATATTTGTGTGTGTAAGAATTCAACTTGCATGGTGAATGGGTAAATTAGAATCCGGATCAACTCCGATGTTGCCGAGATGCCGACGGGCCGTGTGGCGCGAAGTATTTTACAAATCCTCTATCTTTACTGTATCTTACCTTGTACTACCCCCCACCACATTCTGACATATCTTGTGGCCCATACCCCAAGTACTTTATTAGCTCCTCTTAAGTTCTAGGCGAAATCATCAACATCACATCTTAAGTTCCAAGGAGCTTAAGTCCTACAAATGATACTATATAGCTGTAGAATACACCCTGTATCTACCTCGCCACTACTTAAGTTGTCGGTTAAATCAACATTTTAAGACCTGTCAGAACTTTAGCTTAGGCATGAGCATAAACTTGAGGCCTGGAGTACAACTTAAGTTGTTCCAGAACTCAAGTTCTACGTCCAGAACTCAAGTTCAGCCACTCAAGTTTGCGAACTTAGATGGATATGGAGAGGGATCGAAGCAGCTCACCTCCATTCTGCAGAGACAGTACCGGGACCAATTACGAGCCATACATAGTCAGCGGGACATTTGGAACCACAAAAAACCGGGTGGCACACCGAATTTCAAAAGTGCCACTACGGCGACGTCGAGAGGCTACAGGACCGGCCAGTAGTTGCCTACAATCAAGAGTGAGGCATGGAGTTTTGGCATATTTGAGGGTGGATTGAAGAGAAGACGGAAGAGGCTGCAAGAGCTCATGGAAGTCAAGAGCAAGACGAAGTGATATGTCGTGCCGTGTTTGTAAATCAATCGCACCATTGTTGTTAGTAACAAGGCAACAAGTCACACATTCTCTTTTCTTCTTCGACCACCACCACCGATTCACTGCGCCCACGAAATGCACCACCCACACTCACCAGCCCTTAATCCAAGATGGCCTGCTCTTGCTAGCCTCTTAGCGATGGTTGTAGCCCCAATTTCCGACCGTTCTCTCCACTCTAACCCCCAGTACAGTTATTGCCACCGTTGCAAAAAGACGTTGAATGATGATGGGGGAAAAGGTGTGCGACGCGTTGCATGTTTCGTGGACTCTCTGGCTGAATCACTTTGCTCCTTAACTTCCTTGCACAGACCTCAAACGAATCGGGTGGATCGGGATGGGCGGTGGCAACGACTCCGAGTCATACTAGGTGCGTCCCCTTTTCATTTATTATTCCTTCATCTCCTAATTTCTGTCCACCCTCGCACACGGTTCCGGTTGCCAGTATGGCACGATTTAATTCACCTTTAGATATTTTCCCCACACAACTTCAGTTTTGAAACCGAACTTAAGTTGTCAGTACTTAAGTTTTTGAAACTGAACTTAAGTTGTTTGAATGAAGTCTGAAGTAGTTGTTCAATGTGGAATGCACCGTCTGTGTCGGCCGCCTGTGGGCGGAACTTAAGTTCCGCAGAACTTAAGACGCGGTGTCGATGATTTCTCCCGGAACTTAAGATAGGCTTGTCGTATTTCATCATACCCTTTGCTTGATGACACCTGGGACATTTGAGGCAAAGCTGGTCAAAGGCGCATGCGAAAACTTCAAAACAGTCGCGCGAAACCAAAAGATGCGCGCGAATTGGTGGGAGAAGTCAAAAACGGCACGCGAAATGATGAAATACGCGCGCGAATCAAAAGGTCGCGCGAAATCATTTACATTGTATGGCGCGATTTGTACATGTTGCGCGAAATAATAAATGTGCAAACCGACCGTCATACAGATATTGGCACTTCACTACACTCCAGACTTCTATTCCGTCTCGAGTTGAATTCCGGCTTCCAAATCTGAGCTTCATGCACATGTCCGGTTCAAGTCATCACCCAGAAGGGGAGAGGAGCGAGGATGGCACTTGGGGTTGAAAGGTTACAGTACTCTTGAATGAAAAATATTGAATGTGTGTCCTGGCAACTAAACATCCATTCACTAAAAGCGAACATACTTGCCTTGATGCACATTGCAAGCTAGGAAGCCGTAAATTCAATTCACCCGAGACGGAATAGAAGTAACGCGCTAATATCTGAGGAGATGTTGCGAGTCACCTGTATTTGGCATCTGGCCCAACTCTAACTTTGCGCGGTTTTCAACTTGAACATTGCCCGCATCAAATTGCGTGGGAACTTCCTTATCGCGCGGTTACGGGTTTTACCAAAACCGCGCAGGGTGAATTCATGTTTGGTGCGGAGAATTGACTCACAAGGGGCTCAACAGCGCGGGAATACAATTTTGTTCGATACATAATATGAATCCGCGCAACGTGTTCATGTTTTCTTGCGGAAATGGATCCGGACTCATCAGGGGCTATATAGTGCGTGGAAATCTAAAATTGTGACATATGTTCAAGCTGCGCGCTGGAATCAAAGGGCATTGGACACTCGTATTAGTTTAGTAACGCATTGATAGCGCGAACGAAACACGCGAAACAACTCCGGCCGCATCATAATGCCGACACCAGTCAACCCACTACGTACTCCCAAGGGGGTACCGGCATTCCAAAAAAATGCCTGGATACTTTAGTATCTGGGTTCTAGTATACATGCGGATTTGACATGATGCGATCAAATCGGACTTCCATATAAGGTGAAAATTTTACCGATTAGGACAGCACAGCATTCTTCGGGAATATCGGTGATGATCTCTTTTGTAATCCCGCAGAGTTCCGAAACTCATCTACGAAGTCACTTTCACGCTGTCTCTATGCATGATCTCAACGATCGTATTTCAATAGTACTGATGTGCCTTCCCCTATTGTACTTGAATAGCAATTAGCAACTCTCTCTTTTTTGGCTGAGCGAGAGAGGTTTGGGTTTGTGGACCGTAAACCTGGTGTAGAAGCTAGGCCTATTATCACAAGTCCTAGACCACGAGAAAATTTGAGACAGTGGCCCATCGGAAATAAGTACACTCGATGTTGCAGTATCAGTTTTTTTAGCAGCCATTCCAGGTCATGAAATCAAAGTTGGCGGTCGCCGCGGTTGAAGGTTCACATTGTAGTGGAATAAATCAGGAACTTTCAACTTTCTGAAAGGTGCACACACTAAGCCTCAATTAGGCTCGTAACCAGCCTGCCATCACGGAAGTGTAAACACGTTGCCGTAGGCAGGCTGGTACTTCTCGGTCCACGCCAAAGGGCTGGGCCGGAGTTTGAAATTTTTGGCAGGGGCCGATCAGTGCCGACGTGGTGGCAGTGCCTAGCCATCAATTCCCCGCCAAATCTGAGCCCTTTACAGCTCTTCCTCTGGGAAGTAAAAAAATATTCTGAAGTGACAGAAATCAAGATTGAGGGTTGTAGATTACCGATTTTTAAGAAACTACTTGAAAACCTATTGAATTGAGCAAAATCCAGCTTCGGGGAAATTTTTTAAACTCCGGCTCAGCCCTTTGACCTAAAACGAGAAGTACCAGCCTGCCTACGGCATAGTGCTTGCACTCAGAGTTGCCGTAGTAGCAGGCTGGTCACGAGCCTAAGCCTCAATCATGCTTTTGGGTTGTGTTCACGCTAAAACCACTTTCTGAGTGCTCCCTGTAGACTTGTAACCAGTCTGCACTATGGTGAGGTTATTTGCCACAGGTACAACTCGGGCCACGCCGAAGGGCCAAAGGGCTGCGCCCGGAGTTTGAAATTTTGGGTGAGGCCGAGCAGTGCCGAGTTAGCGGCTGTGCCAAGCCATCAATTACCCGCCAAAATTGAGTTCTCCACAGCTCATCCTCTGGGTTATAGAAAGTTATTCTGAAGAGACAGAACTCAAGTTCAAAGTTTTCAGACTACTAATTTTTGAAATGAGAACCCCCCTGAATTGAGCAAAATCCGGCTTTGGGGGAATTTTTCAAACTCCGGGCGCAGCCTTTAAATGAAGTCCGAGTGGGACCAGTCTCGCTAAGGTAAACAAACCCATACATTTTTTCACCATTGCACAGACTGGTAATGAGTCTATGCTTCCTGAACTTGCTCGGTGCTGGCCCTAGGTCAGAGTTTTCGAGCCGCGCCGACCGGAGGTCGGCCGGCGAGCAAGGCTCAGTCGAGCCGACCGAAGGTCGGGCGAGGGCTGAGCCAAGGTGACTAGTATACACTCGTAGTACCAAGCATCAGTTGATTTACGGGCCCTCTGCTTATGTGACCCATCTGGAATGAACATCGTGGGCCATGCCGCGAATAGCAGGCCTCTACATTACTGGTATGTTTTTGAGTGTCTCGGGCAGCAGAGCAAGCAAGAAGACAATAAATTTCCCTTGGGGCCCCGGATCGTAGGCCACAGCAGATGGGTGTTCAAGGTGCCTTGGCATCCCAGTTCAGCACACAAATGTAGCCAACACATTGTCGATGTTGATTGCATCGAATCCGTGGTATCACGGTTCAATTTTCTATGGTCTAGTAAGCATCTTAGTTATCGCCAACTAATTTACGCCTCGGCTCAAGTGAGCGCTGCATGTTTTTCAACATCTTCACCTTGACTCTTGTAACCAACTTGTAACATTGCCATTCGAACGCCGAGCAAAAGTTGGAAATTTGTTGTGAACAATTTTGTGACCCACCGGCCTTATCACACAAAGGTAACACATATGGTGGAGAGAGGACATATTGGAGTTTGAAATTGGTGGGCCACCACCTGAGGCCACATAGTGCACCCAGCAGTGACAGGGGGGCCCACGGGGGCTTCCCCCGTGCTGCAATAATATAAAGCTTAGATAGTCAGTGCTCGTCGCTGTGCCATTGCAACTAGTTCAAGTTGGGGCATGCCTCCATAGAACTCACACGATTTTTTTTCGCAGAAGGGCACAAATGCCAATGGGAGGTACCACTCGTTAAGTGATCATCGGAGTTTGAAATTGGCGGGCCACCACCTGAGACCACACAGTGAATCCAGCGGTAAGGGATGCCGTAATAATGTAAAGCTCGGATTACGGTCGTTGTATTAAGATTAATATTGGTCCGACAGTTTGTAGTTCATAACAAAGTTGGTTGTTTAGCCCGTCATTGATACTGAGGTCGTGGTGGAAGTATCCAGGCACCGCCCGGCAGGGCCATACCCAGAATATATAGGGCCGTTTTTCTTTTTTCCGACTCGAGCGCTGGACTAACTAACTAACGTAACGTTCCCACGCACCATATATGGTAATTTGTTACGTGTTCAAGTTGCCGGTGAGCTGGAAAATCAATGCAGACCATCCATATTGAGCTCTTTTCAATGTATGATACCCATTGCAGTATTCAACCCTCCAAAAAACCTCTTAAGACAAGTTTTGATCTTCCGAGAATTATCATCTCTCTTACCATATATGGACTTCAACTCAGGCAACAGGTACAGATGAGTAAACAGGGCAGTTTGAAGGCATACAACACTGAGAGACCAAAATCAACCGCCCCAGGGCTGGTCAAACAGCATTTCCCGGCCAAAAAGTGGCAGTTGATGTTTTTTTTTTCCGGCCTAGCGGCCGGACTAACTAACCAGCCCTTAGTCGCCGGTTTGAATGCCGGTACCCCCTTGCGTACTCCCTGATTCGGTTTCAATATTTTGGCGTTCTCGTGTGTAGGTGCTATGAGTGCCTAGGCTTCCTCAGCGATAGGGCCGTTGACGATTGTAGCGTACATATTAGGCGCCATGTGTATGTCGGTACAATACCTGCTTGTTCCTTATAGGGACCGCGGTAGTAATACATCCTCCTCCTCCTCCTCCTCCTCCCGTTAATTGAGGAACGAGTGATCGGGACGAATAGGGTTTGCGCATCACGGAGGGCGGCGATCAACTCGCTTCTCCTTGCAACTCCGGCGCGCGTCATAACACGGACACCAGTGAGCGCCCACAACCCACTACGTACTCCCTCAGGCTGATCGGAGCCTATTCCGTTTCAATATTTTGGTTGTTAATCGAGGAACGAGTGATCGGGACAAATAGCGTTTGCGCATCACGGAGGGCCGGCGACCAAGGAGCTTCTCCTTGCTCTTGACCACCACTTGGTCTGTGGGATTCTGACGACCCTCGGCTCTCGGACTCTCTGGTTTTCTTGGCCTCTCACCCACTCTGCAAATTTCCACTCCGGGCATTTATTTCATCCTGCTAAAAATTCCATATCTATGAACGGCTGACTTGTTGCAACTACTTACATCGTGCTTTTGACAGTCGACTTTTTTGATCTTTGCCGAGCTTTTATTAGCTCGGCTAAGCCGGAAAAACTACCGAAAGTCCGCAAGACCACAAGCTACAGTATGTCAAAGACCCAAATTGAACACTTTTTTGTAAGGCATTCTAGACATCATTTCTGCCAACTTTTTTTTTACCACAAGAGAAAGACCCAAAAGTTGCAATCTTGCTGATACCAGCTAACCCCCACATTTCCGGGGGCAGTGACCCACGCACATGAAAATGATGTGCGATAAATGCACACCCACACCCGTCGCAGAGGTGCCGCACCTGCAGTCCACAAAGAAAAAGACAAGGTGTTTGTCACTTTTTTTCTCTCTTTGTGCACCGCATCTGAGTCTGCCGTGCATGTGCAACGGATGTGCGTTTACGCACACAAAGGCTGTGTGGGTCTTTGCCCCCGGTGCTGACAGAGCCTCCTGCTGTGAACCTGCGGCGCCCACAGGCACCGTGATCACATGTCATGGTTTGACGGCTGTTAAAACAGTTAATTGCTGTTGAATAGGCCATCACTACCTTCTTAGATTTTTGTCGCCAAGATCTCCTGTTATCCTGTATGAAATTCACTCACCGCCGCCTGTTTTACAGTTTACTCCTTAAAAATGCATTTTTAGGTGTGAAATAAGTGCTTCGGGTGTCTCGCGGCCTTGTTGGTGAGCTTGCAGCTCCGCTTAGCCAATTTGGAGCATGCTAACGGAAAGAAATCACAAATTCGACGCACTTGGTGACGACGTCCCAAAAAAAAGCCCCCCGCGGTGCGCGATTTCCTCTATTCCGGACAGACCTCCGATGAACATCCAACCTGTGGAGCACCCGTACGCCGTAAGGGCCTCCTGAAGGTTACTTGCGCATCCTTCACGAGCTTTCTCCACATCCTTCACGAATGTCGTCCACATCCTTCCGAGTTATGTGCAGGTCCTTCACAAGTCAGTGATCACCTTCACGATGCATATGATGACCTTCACAGTTGAAATTTACCTTCAAGTGTCTTGCCTTCACGCTCCCACTGATCCTTCACCACCCCAGTTGACAACCTTCAGGAACTAGTTGAAACCTGAACGGTAGCCTTGTTCCTTAAGGCAAGTGGCCGACCTTCAAGACCTGTTGAACGGTCTGCAATGTCCTTCACGATAACTTTGTTGTTCCTTAGGGCAAGCGGCCCACGTTCAAGACTTGCTGCAACGTTAACGTGCATGGTCTGCAATGTCCTTCACAGAGAATACTATTCCTTAAGGTAAGTAACCAACCTTCAGGACGGAGGCATATTTGAAGGCAATTTCCAGTCGTGAACAATGTCAATCGAGCCTGTGAACGATTTGTCGTGAACGATGTAACTTCGACGTCAATGCCCTAATTTTAACTGTTTTACCAGTTCCTTTGAGTACCTTTGAGGGACTGTACGTTCAATTTCTTCAACCAACCGCTGTTCAAATTTGTGTACTGGCATCTATGCTGCCACCCCATTGTTCACCGGACACCACGAGCCTTTGACTCTGGGGTGAACAGGGATGCACTCTCATCTGCATCCATTGACCCTAGCTCCCCAGTAAATGTAGGTTTGCTCCAACAAACTGCCGGTTGTCAAGCTCAGGGTCCTTTCAACTTGCAATGTGAGCGACATGAACGCACCTGATATTTGCGCCGACATGATTTGGTACGTGGTTCCTCATGATACTTTATGTCCTCAAATTCCCAGGTAGGACTCCACATCAGGCTTCTTGAACATCGATTGAACTTGTCCTACTTCTGCACCGCCGATTTAGAGACGAAACGGCGGGTCTTTACTTAGGATATGCCCCTTTGAGTGTAGGTACTCAACCATTGTCCCATGTTTAATTATACGATGATCAGTATCCAATTGGGCTGAAGTCTACTCAATTCCCCGCCCCGACGTGATTATCTCAGGTCGATACATGAAGGGTCCTTTTTTGGAAGATTTGAAAGTCACTCCAAGTTCATGCACAATAATTTTTAAACTCGCCCGTACTGATAACATAGCCTCGGATCTCTGTGTAATGTCTTGCCCTGTCAACAGGTTGGAAGTCGGAATGGTGAAGTAGAGCGACGACAGGACAATGGTTGAGTTTCCATCAGGCTTTTCCCACGGTTCAATTTCTCCGCCCAAGTTATTTCATATAGTAGGGGCTGCGTTTAACTTACTCTTCGCCGACATAGACTGTTGCTACCGGGTGCCAGGACCATTGCATACATTTGGCGCAGAGTGTGGACATCCTCTCCGCTTTCTTTGATCTAACCTCACCTCAGATATTTCTGATCTCATACCAGCTTGCGTAGTAAGTTCAGGAACACAGATAAATTGTTTTGTTGCCTCGACTTATATGGTACGCCGCACCTGTATTATTGACGAAATGTCGAGCTCAAGCTATTCAAGATCGGACATCTAATTAGCTATGTATCTCCGTGAGGTGGGCTTTTGAGCGACACGGTTTCGCATATTTAAAGGAGGTCACAGACCCAAAGCTGTGTAGAGTATTGCGCGCAGGATACAAGCAAGTAGAAATAATATGCGCGGGGAAATTGGGGTGCAAAATGTGATGCAGGGGAGCAGTGTGTAACTGTGAGGTCTCCGGGTTCCAAATAGGGATAATAAATATAGAGAAAGGACGTTGGAGGTACGAGAGGAGAGAGAAAGGGAGGGGAGGAATGTGTCTCGTCCGTTGTTGGACAGGCCGCGGTGTACTGGGTTGTTGCGCTGGTGCAGGAAGCGGGGGCATGTACTGAAGAACTAATTTGCAGAGTAACCAGGGGGTTCAACCCGGCACACATGGGTACCGAATCCGCGCCTGCGCGCTACTCATTAGGCAATGCCGACTTTGCCGGAACCGAATCAAACGCAGAATGCGCGCCCGGAAGGAAGGTGTGGGTGTGCGCGCTTTGAGACTCGGTATATTTCTCTCGTTGATCCTTCTCCGTGTAACCTGCTCTCCATTTGTGGCACGCTGTGGTGTTGAATAAGTATTGAGGCAAGACTCAAAAGACCTACGACTGCACAAGAAATTAGGTATTCGCTGAAACGTCTCCTACCCGCGTTCGTACACAGTCCACCCCTCAATTCATCAAGGGCGCCGGTGCTAGCTAATAGCATCAACGAAGAGCCTGGAGGGGTTGGGCACTTACCTTGAAGATTCTTGAGCTTGGCCCATGCCAACAGTGGGCGGGATTGCTTGTCGATAGCGGTTTGGTGGTAGTCTCTCGTAGACAGACACTACAACGGTTTGCTCGTACCTCGCAAGTTGTAGTTTGGTGGTGGTGGGAGGAGAAAAGCATACGCGTGCTGACTGATGGGACCCGTGTCAGGCAGTGAAAGTGATTGTAGTTCGTGGACGGTGGAAGCCTCGGCAAGGCCGTTTGGCACCGTGAAAGGCGAAGCTGATAGTGGAGCGGCCGCGAATTCGTGAACGACGTGGTTGGCCACTAATGATGTAACCACAACGCTGTGAACAATATTCGCTATCTTGAACGAGGTGAACGAACAAAATTGAACCTGAAGGATGACACGAACCGGAGCTTGATCCGTAACCACCATCATCGAATGAGTGGAAAGCGGAATTGAGTAGTACGGTCCTGTAGTTAGAGCGTAAAAACAACCTGGTTAGACCTCACAAAGTACCGCTTGACGGTTTCACACTGTGCAGGCAATCCAAGTAAAAAGTACGAATTTTGGGTGCCAAATTGCTGCGGGAGTCAGGTCAAAGAAGCATCTGGGACAATCGAAGCGTGAAGCAGCGTCTGGTTAGTGTATCGTTGAGAGCCTTCTCGCGCAGCTGGAACAAAGGATAGAGCAAATTATTTGCTGCCTATTTCAGAGGGGAAAGTGGGCTTGACGCTGCTTGACGACGTCCTCGACGCCCTCCATCCGATAAGCTGTATCGATTGTAATCCATCGACCATCAGTTCGGAGTCGGACTCCGACCCGTTTACTCCGGCCAGCGCATCATCTCTCTCCCTCTACACGACCACGAACGCGCCAGAGGATCGCTAGCCGAGCGCGAACGCGACACGAAACTTGAAGACAGACGGTTAATCTCTTGAACCGACTCCAGTCCAGTGCAAACTCAGCGTGGATTCACGGGAGAAAGTCGCGCCCTAGTCGACTCAGCACGCTGCCGAACCAGAGCAGCACAAGGAAGGCGCGCGCGCCCGTGATAGTTAGGACAAGGATATAAGGACTACAAGCCCAAAAGTGCGCTTTAGATCCTTCCCTCCGGTGGTCTTTTTCACTCACTAAAAATCTTGCTTTTTTTTTGCTTGTCCACTATGTCTGCCGACGCCAACAGCTCCAACTCTGCTGCCTCCGACCGATGGACCAACCCCCTCTTTCTCTTTCGTAAAAAAGCCGATTGCGGTCTCCCCCGAGTTTGCGGCGCAAGGTCTACGCGGTCTAGCGCAGGAACAGTCGTACGTTCCACAGAATACGGGTCGCATATCCTTTCTGACGGAGTATAGCACTTCCGTTTCTGCTCCTGCAGGTGCACACGACTTGCGCAAGGACGGTGGGCTGCCGTCCAGCCCCGCGTTCGCGAGCGAGCACGCAAAAGACGCGGAGAGGTTCGCGGCGCTCAATCTGGAGACGCGCGACCAGTCGGTGTCCCTCAGGTACGAACAGGATGGGCCCATGTACTTTCCCCCTCTGACGCTGCACAACAGCACCCAGATGAAGAGGGATTTCCTGTTGGCTCAGGCAGCACCTCCTGCCCCACCCGGCTTCACAGCAGGGCCCTCCCTGGCGCACCGCCCTATCTCTCGTACCGGCTCCATGGCCGGGGAGGTCATGGACACTCTCGCCGACGCCGCGCTGGATGACAGCGACGTCACTCCGATCCTCCTGCCCAACCACAAGGAGGTCAGCCGCACTCTGCACCTCGCTGCACCCCCGACCACGAAGGCGGGGCAGAAGGAGAAGGCAGAGACTGCCGCCGCCGCCGCCGCTCGCGCCAACGGTAACATCACGCGCCTCGGCGGCAAGCTCATCGCCGTCGATGCCAAGCTGGATGCGCAGGCACTGGACCTCGCCAACCAAGTTCGAGGCCTCGAATCGAAGATCGCGCGCCTGAACCCCGGCAAGATGGAGTCTGAGATACAACTCCTCCATGGTATGCTCCGCAACGGCCTGGAATCCATCAACGCGAAGCTGCACGCGGGGGGTGGTGGCGCCGCCGACGCTCGCGTCTCCCTCCAGGGCTCGCAACTGGCCCAGCTCACTGACGGGGTTGATACGCTGCGTCACCGCATCGACCGCTTCACCTCCTCCCTCTTCGACGACACCGGCGCTCCCGTATACGCGACCAAGGCCGATGTCAACGCCCTTTACGGCGCCGTTCAAGAGGGCTTCGACGGTGTCGACGCTACCATCGCCGAGCAGCTGCTCCCCACCACCCAAAGCCTCGACAGGACCACCGATGTCCTGGAGAAGGTAGAGGGGAAGGTCGCCGTCCAGGCTACGGAGATCCTCACGGTACGCGAGAACGTCGCTGGGGTCCGCATTGACCTCGCTACTTTCGCCATGTCCTCCAAGGCACCCCCTCCCCCCGTCTCCACCCCCTCTGCTCCCGCGACGACGTCTTCGTCGCCGTTCGAGTTCGCCGTGGGAGCGAAGAAGCGCAAGGGCGATGACCTCACCGCGGACACGGGCAAGCGCGGGAAGCCCAACAAGGCCGCATTTCACCACTGGGTGCTGTTTGGGCCGGTGAATACTGACACAAAGGCCACGGGCCCTGCGCCGAACTTCTTCAAGAAGGTTTTGCATGGCGCGGGGCTTGGGAAGCTCGTCCTCCCTTTGCACTACATTGAACGTTTGCAGTCCGACCCTGCCTACCTCAACGTGGGATTCGCGGGTGCGAACGAGGCGAACATGTTCATTGGGGCGTGGTCTGGGGCGAACCTTGACGCAGCGTTGCGTTCGATCACCGCCCGTCTCGCCGTCGCGGCGGGCTCCTCGACCCCAAACTACTCTTTCCTGACGGGAAACTAGACGGGGCTGGCGGTCGATTGCGCAATGGACCTGTAGTTACTCAAAGTAATGATCTATCTATACTTTCGTGGAATATACAAGGCCTTTTATGTGTTAAGCTGTACAGCCCTGAGTTTGAGGATATCTTAAAGGAACACGACATTATCATACTGCAAGAGACGCACCTATTACCAGACGATGAGGATTGTCTCGCAGTGCCTCACGGGTACTATGCCCTTTCAGTCTGCCGCAAACTCACCGGCAGCTGGGAGCGTCACGGTGGAGGGGTTACCGCCTTTATAAGGAACGGAATTAAAGCCAAAAAATCCCATTTATCATCGCCGGATATCCTGGTTCTTGACTTTGGTACTTGTTGGCTTGTCGGGGCGTACATACTCCCAGACAAATCACGTTGGCAACAATTCACCAACATTTCTCCCGAACATAAACTCGAAGAAACTCTCGCTCTTTGCGCAGCAGCGGGCGACACAAAACCAATTATTCAGGTGCTTGACGCCAATGCTCGGACTCAATCAGAAAAGGCAGGCGGCGATTTGGCGCGTCTCACGGCGGACCAGAAACCTGTCTCCACAAGAGGGCATAGAATGCTCTCGGCCTGGAAAAGGTCAAACTTAGTCATTCTAAACGGGACGCACCTAGAGGATGCGCCCCTAGGCAGATTTACCTCGATAAAAAAGGTAGGTGCCAAAGAGGCGACGGTGGATTACGCAGTAGTATCCGAGGGACTGATTCCTTTGGTACGCTCGTTGTCAGTAGCGCTACCTGTCGATCCAATGGAAGCGTGGTCTGATCATGTCAGTCTCACGTTAAAAATGGATCGGGCAATTCTGCATGAAGCACCCCGTCCCATACCGAGGGCGGTGCGCCGCCCGCCAGTAATGCCGCAGGGGGACCCGGAGATAGATAGGTTGTGTGAGGAAGTAATGGCGAGCCGTCAGAGCCCCGCAGAAATGCTCCGGCAACTGTACGGCCCAGTGCTCATTGAAACAAACTCCGCGCAAGTTTACATCCATGGCTCGTGCAAGGGGGCGGGATCAAACGGGGCCAGGGGAGTCGGAGCTGTCTTCTGGGGGGAGACATCGAACTCGAACTGTGCACTAGGTGTTCCGGGTCCCGAACCGCCAACGAATAATAGAGCTGCAATATACGCGGCGCTATTGGCGGTGAAATCGTCCAATCCCAATCAGTCGTTGATGATATTCACCCGCTCTGAGTACATCATTCGCCATGCTTGCTATTGGGCAGGAAAAAACTCGCAGACTGGGTGGGCATGTTCAAACGGGGACTTACTGAAAGATCTCGCACTTTTATTGGCCCAGAGAAGAGCTCCGACACGGTTTGTTCGAGTCGAGCACGGAGCAAAGAATTCTCGAGCGGATGCAGTAATGAGGCTGGCGCAGGCTGGATTGAATCACCCTCAAACAGTTGAAGTGTACATTCCAGTCGTAGTATGTCCCTGGGGTGAGCTCGAAAGCGGCGGCCAGGTAATAGACACGCCAAAGGTCTCAACCGCCCTGCCCGAGACAACCGAGCCGAAAGCTGCGCAGTGGAAATCGCAGAAGGAAGCCAACGAAATTCCTCAGGGAGACCCTGAAGATCATCGAGGCCGCGAGAGGGTTCGGCAGCTTCAGAAGTCCTTGAGGGATAAGGTCTTTGAGTGTAAAGATGCTGGCGCCTTTTGGCGAGTACTCCGAGGATGGACTGATCCGCGTCCAAAACCAATTCAAGTGTCGCTGGAAGTCTTGACGCAGGAGTTCCAGAAACGCATGAACGAGCCGGAGGAGAGTCCCGCTTCGTTCAACAAGGAGCAGCTCCGAGTTAGCGCTGCGCTGTTCAAGGAGATGCCTCGGATCAATGAGGATACCTCACCGAAGAAAAGCTTCTCGCGAAAACTCACCTTGGCCGATATTGAATGGGGCAAGAGACACATAATGAAGCATCTGTCGACAGCCTCAGGCATAGACGATTTCTCCTATGGGGATATCATGGAAATTCCGAATGATAAGTTGCGCGCGCTGCTGCAAGAGATCATTGACAAGAAAATTTTCCCGTTGAAGTGGCTTGCGGCGCTGGTGGCAGGAATTCTCAAGAGAGGGAAAGATCCAACAATGCCTGAGAGCTATCGCCTCGTGGTACTGGAGTGCTGTCTCTTGAAATTCTTGACCCTGCTCATTGATCGGCGTGTGAAGGAGTATGCATTAGAGGCGAAGCTAATCCCAGAAACTCAGAACGGCTTCATGGCGACTTACCACACAAACAACAACCCTTTCCTCCTTCGTGTTATGTCCGATAGGGCTGCTGCCGAGGGGAAGGTGATGTATGTGGCGGTGGTCGACTTGAAGAATGCCTTTCCCGCAGTCAACCGGAATGTCTTGTTCTTGACACTGAACTCCATGGGAATTGCTGGCGACATGATCGACTTGATTATGCTCCTGTACGACAAGTTAGAGTACATGGTTCGAGTAAACAAGGAGATCTCACAAAGTTTCTTTTCCTTTCTCGGCGTTTTGACCGGCGATTCCGGATCTCCTGAATTTTGGAACCTGTTCCTAGCAAGCTTCAAGCTGTACCCGCTGCCGGGCGATGTCAAAGTTAACGGGAAAGCAGTCCCAAAGCTAGAGCACGCGGATGACCTCATGATTATGTCGAATTCAGGCCACAGCTTCCAAGCAAAGTTGAATGGGACCGGAACCCACATGGGTAATATTGGCATCAGGAAAAAACCTCCCTCGCTAATTTACCCCTAATTTGGTTCCCGTTTCCAAATTACCACAATCCAGGGTAATGCAGGGTAAATTAGCCAATTTTTTGAGATTGCCAGTATTTCTCCCTTTCCCACGTAGTCCAACACCGGGTTTTGGCGATGGACGGTGTCTGACAGTTTGATGGATACTTTTTAAAGCCCTTGAGTCCACCGAGAAGATTTACGCTGCTTCCCGTCAAGCGGAAGAATTTCAAGTTCATCGAGAAGTTCCAAGTCCGTTGCCGAGAGACCGGCCCTAAACTACACAGCCCGCCGACGGATCACCGCGGCAGCACCACGTGCCATGCAAACGATGGTTCAATCACAACACATGTCAACAATCTTCTCTTCTTCCCTCATCGTCGCTCCCGTCCCTCGCTCTTCAGTCCTTCCAAACATCTCTGTGTTTGTCGCCGCCATACTTGCCGTGTTCGTACCCCATTCTTGCGCCCCGTACCTTACTTATTGCCCTTCGAACACTCAAGTGAGCGCAGCAATTTGGGCCTCTTGTGTCCTTCGTGAGCGCTGTCCCCGGTACGTGACATGGCTTATCCTAAAGCCCTTTCCTCACTGATCTTGCATTCAGTTTCTTTCCTACTGGAGCTCTTGATTGGCCATCTATCCCTCTTTGTCTTCAAAACATCGGCTAATTTGGTGTTGGTATGTCCGCCTCTTCCTATGTCTTTTACCCTAAAATTTGCTTTAGATCCAGTCATTTGCCCTGCTCACAGTGCACGCGGTCAACGGAGGGGAATCACGACACAAGACAGGGAGTAGCGCTGGAGGTGGGAGCGCGAGAGGGAACGTGAGGGGGAGAGGGAGTAAGCAGCGGAAGAGGACGGCAGACATATGTGCGTATCCTCTCTTCCTTTTGTATGTATGACGGAATTACTGGCAGCCTTGTCTTCTCGCGGTAGCGCCATCGTTCCGCAGATCCGTGCTCCCACAGGCATCTGTTTTGTTATGTGCGCGCGCGTTCAAGCGAGTGGTGCGTATTTGAGCTTTATCAACGACCAGGGCTGACCGCCGTGTTCTTCCAGCATTCCCCGCCTGATCGCGAACGTGTACTAGGATACGCCGTTGTTTCTGAGCACATGTTAGTTGTTATTTATGGTACGTCCGCCTTCTTTTTTCCCCGCTTTATTTGACGCAAGCATAATACTAAGACAGTCCGACACAGATCACCGGCATCCTCTTTGAAGTACAGCTCTCCGGCGGTGCATACTGTGGTGATTTCCTATTCCACAGGCTCTTTGCCCGCTCCGCCATTCGGATGAGATCATGGTCCCATTTCGGTTGAACGGTTCAGGTTCAATCGTGCTCTCTTACTCACATATTTTCGCAAGATGTTGGTTCCGCCTGCATTGGGTAATTAAGGGGCCGTACCTGTTCTGTTGCAGATATATCTACATTCATGTATGTTGTAGTTCGAATGAATCCAATTGAATTTTGATTCAAAAGTATTGATTCCAAAGCCAAATAATGCTGGAATAACGGCGAAAACCTTGGCTAATGTGAGGTAAATATGCTGGGATTAGTGGTAATTTATTTTCAACGTCACTAGAAAGCTAATGAACCTAATGAAGGTAATCCCACCTCTTTCCCCCCAATTTAGGGGTAATCCGACCTTTTTGCCAAAAGAGGTGTTTCCTGATGGGGTGCGAAATCCAGACAATAAAATGTCTGTGGGGAGCAATGGGAATCAAACCGAGCACTCCCCAGTGGCAGGATTTTTACCTTGATGGGGAGCTTCTGAAGGAAGAATCGGTGTTCCAATATGTGGGTGTCTGGCACGACCTCAAGGCCAAAGATATGTATGCGGAGCACCACCGGATCTATCTCGAAAAGGCGGAGCGAATGTCGAATGCCTGTCTGGCGGTGAATCGAATGGTCGGGGGTCTCTCCGTGTGGGACATGCGCACTCTCTATATGGCAAGAGTAGATCCATACCTCATTTCGGCAGCAGATATTTGCCCGGACGTGGTCAAGGTCCGACGTACAGAGCGTGAGGCAATCCAGAACCATTACCTCCGGCGAATGCTCGGCCTCACCGAGCGGAGTGTCATCGCAGTCCTGTTTTCTGAGACAGGCCTGGAGCCAATCTCGTATCGCCGAGTTTTCTTGCTTTTGAAGAACCTACGACACTTGGCCGCACTTGACAAGGAACGCCTGGTGAAAGATGGATTGCTCGACTCCTTGGATTTGGCTCGCCAGTCGAAAATGTCGTGGGTAAACGACGTAGTCCTGGTCCTATCGCAACTGCCGATACCGGTCTACTGGGAAGTGAAGGCAGACTCTGCAATCGCCGTGAAAACGATAGATGACCTGGTGGGAAGGGTAAAGCATTCAATGGAGGGCACAATATACGCAGAGTTGAACGCGTATTCGCGCACACGTGACTTGCTTCCGGATCGGCTGGTGATGGTGCACGGGAAATGGACGCGAGATGTGATGGCCTTTCGGCTGTACCTGCGGGTTCGGAATAATAAACACCGAGTCGCACTAACTCACGCCGTTCTCTCGGGTCACGCGCTAGCCATGGAGCGCATGCGGTGGGCCGAGAGGTACAAATCGGAAGTACCGCGAAAATGGCGCTTGTGTCGTTTTTGCAAGGATCACTTGGAAGACGCTATTCACGCGTTGTTTGTGTGCAAACATGCTCCCCTTATCACAATCAGGGCAGCATTCTTCCAACAACTATTTACCACTCACCCCGAGCTCCGGGGTGTCCATTCAGACCCCGGTTTGTTCTTCAAGGATCTCCTAGTCAAGGAAAAAATCATTGGGCTCCTGGCGAAACTAGCCTACGATGTATTCGAGGTCTTCTACAGTGAGCCAATGCTGGAAATCAATCCAGCGCTCTATGCCCCCCCATACGCAGGTGAATCGAGCTCTGGGCGGGCTGATCAACTGTAAACTTTTCTTTTTTTGTTTCTGTTCCTTTGTTTTTTTGTAGTTAGACTCGCATGCGTGCCCAAAGGGACTGTTGAGTCGACCGTCGTCACGATGATTCTGGTTGCCGGGGAGTTTAAACTTGATTCCGAGGGATCGGGACGGGTATCCCACGAGGTTAATAACCGGCAGCCCGCCTGCTTTTGTCCGAGCCAGGCCGGGAATTTTACTGGCGACCTCAGGCTTTCCGCCCCCCTTTCGGTAGTACGTGTGTTCTATGTATCGATGCGGAGCGCTTAGCCTACAAAAGTTCCGATGTCGTACGTAGTAGACTGATTGTTCCAATTGTGGGACCACGTCAGTATAATATACCTCCTCCTCCTCCTCCAATAGGGAACATCATGTCAATTATCGTGAGCGAATCCCCGTGTCCTTCACGAGGGGTGTATCGTGAAGGTATACCTAGTTTGTGAAGGATCAGGAGGCTCGTGAAGGATATTTACAGTGTTTACGCTGTTATAATCCTCCACACATTCATCGTTCTCTCCCTCTCATATGGGCCGCGCTAAACGAATGAAGTTGATAACCATAACCAGTTTAATGGATTAAATCGTCGGTTAAACCATGGGCTTTGAGGCCCTCTATCAGGCTGGTAGTGCAGTGGTCTAACGATCAGAACCATCGACGTAGGAATTAACTCGCTGGATGAAGTAGTAGTACAAAATTTGTGATTATTTGCAGTGATCACTTGCGAAGGAGAAGAGAAAAACCCAAATGGCAGCTGGCCTCGTCGAAATCAGCGGAGCACCCCAATAAACTGCATACAAACGACCTCAAAGGACGGGCAATTTCTGCCATCGGGTCAACATCGGGTCGTTTCGAAAGTAACACATATTTGGAATGGCCAAATATTGTGATCCCAGTCATTCGCCCTCATTGAGGGTCGTGCTCGTCAATCAGACCACGCCAGACCGAATACATTTGGCTAGTTGGTGGTGGATTATACGTCGTGTGGAGTTTGAGTCCCGTGTCCAAGAACGGCTGGATACGTGGGCGGATATTGAACTCCATAGCACGACTGAGCTGTATCTCAACTCGCTTGAGGGTGCGGTTGACCGGGGGCTCTGCACCCATGCGAGCTGTGATGAAGCGGACGATCGCCTCATCGGTTGGGAACACACTACCGACAATTTTCAAGTCCTGCAGCAACGGACAGCTCAAGGAGGCGTAGGCAGATGACGGCCCAAGGGAGGGTGTGAGCATTGCGAGGGCGTCGTCATCAAAGACATCGCGATGGCCGCTGTACGCGTAGTTGGTGATGCACAGCCGCTCTACGGTAGTGGGTAAATTGCGAAGCAGCTCCAAGAGAGATATGGTGTCGAAGAGATAAGTGTTGATGTTGAGATGCTCCAGTCGCTGGCAGCGCGCAAGAAATGCGGTGAGATGGGACGCAAGTGTAGAATCAAGGGTGGTCGTGCTCCCATTCAAGGCAAATTCGCGTAGGGCCGGAACTAACAGGGGGCGCAATATGCCCGTGATCCCATCGAGCCAGCCCTCAACGTGGAGTGAGCGGAGATGGACAAGTTCGATGACAGAATGGTTGGTGTCGAGGGAAACGGTGCTATCTTCTGTGGCGTATGACATCCCGAAACGACAAGTCCGAATCTGCGGACACTTAGAAAGGATTTCCAAGATGAGGTTATGCGGCAGCATCCCGGTGAGTGAGAGGGTTGTGATATTGGTCCACTGTATGGGAAGGTCAAGCATATTCGCCTGGTATCCGATAAATGCGAGGTCGGATAAGGTGGGAGTGTGGAGCCAGGCAAAGGACCGCCACGGCAAGCCAGGCGGCACCTCTTGGTCATGGGGATACTGGAAAATGTGTAGCTTCGAGAGCATTGGCACATCCGTCTCGGAGATTGCAAATAACGTGTCGAGGGCCTCGAAAACGACAGACATCGTAAGATCTTGCCACCGGGAGGAGAACGGAATGAGGGCCTGAAGGAAAAGACGTGTGCTCGAGGGGGGAGGGACCCCTGTGGGCATGAACAATTGCCGAGCGCCCTCAAGCGATATCGAGATCGGGCAAACGCCAGACCGAGTGAGCCAAGTTTTCACAGTGTCGATACACTGGGCCACTTTCTCTTCAAGGATCACGTTAGATGGCACGATACCGCTATACTCTGGCTCGACAATCTCTGGCTCGACAATATGAAGACGTGCCCAGAGACGCGGTGTCGACAAAGCTATAGCTCGCCACGAGCTACAGATCCGGCCAAGGAGAAGGGGGGCCTCCACAGCGCTCATCACACAGTTCCGGTGCGTCGGGAGGCAGGCCACGAATATCTCCTGGATGATATCGAGGGGGATTCGACGGAGCGGGGAGAGCAGAGCGTCGTGGGCATCCACAAAGGATCTGACGCTGGCGCGTTCTTCGGTTAGTGAGTCGATGGCCTTCTGCAAGTCGGCGATTTTATCGTCGAGGCACTTCAAGCGAGATTTCGGCTCGATGAGGAAGGCTCGAATATCAACAATCTCTTCATCGCTAGGACAGTAGTTCGTGCCCAGACGTGAAGCGAACGGGGAGGCCATCCTCGAGATCGGAGTTTGGAGGTGAAAGTTCTCGAAAAGGAAACCGGCCTGAGGCTGTGCTTGCCCGAAAAACCCGTTAAAAGTAATCTGGTCGTCGGTTCACGATATCAATTGCGGACTGCTAAATAGAGCTGTCCTGTTTTTATCCGTTTCAGGACTGCTCTAATGCTCCATACATACATCATTGTACGGTCAAATCTAAAAGTACACGTAGATGCGGAAAGTGACATCCAACGTGAGAGCGAGCTCCAAAGCGAAAATGAAAGAGCAGATCACCTAGAAAACCCTAGTCTCCCGTAGTTAGACTCCAAAAAATCCTGTGATACAAGTACTCGATAGATTTTTTATAAGGAAACCCGTTGCAAGAAATCAGCGTCGGTTCACGACATCAATTGCGGACTAGTACTGCTAATTGCTACATACCTACACACATACATTATTATTGTACGGTAAAATCACAAAGTACACGTAGACGCAGAAGGTGAGATACAAAGTGAGAGCGAGCGAAAACCAAAGAGGACATCTAATCTAGAGGACACAAGTAGAGAGCGTGGATGAGTAGTTAGAGAGCGTGGATGGATGAGTACGTAGAGAGCGTGGATGAGTAATGAGTACGTAGAGAGCGTGGATGCGTAAAAACGAAAGCAAAAGCAAAAGCAAAATGAATGTGTGTGTGCGTGCATGGTCCCCCCAGACCCGCCTAACACGTATGCGTACGCCGCGGGGACTCCAAGCTCGCGTGACTGCGGTGTAGCGCGCCTACCGCCCGCATAACCTCCGCCGCGTCGGGCCGTTGGAGAGGATCAGAGGCCCAGCAGTGTTGTATGAAAGACCACTAGGTGGGGAGCGTAAGTACCGCTCGGGAACACAAAACAGAGTACCGCCCAGGAACACAAGACAGAGGATAAATAAATAAATACCCACCTGCGCGTCCGTGACGAACGACACTGCCGGCCGCCTCGGCTTGTTCCCCTTGTGCAGCTCAATGACGACTTGCGCGTCTTTACGCAGGTAGTGGTACGGAATACGGCCGGAAAGGATCTGAGCGCGACGTCAGCAGGTCTTTCAAGAACTTGAAGAAGAACGGGGGAGAACACACACCTCGAGCGTAACACTCCCGAAGGAATATATATCGCTCCGTGTCGTGATCACGGGCTCCGTCTCCCCGGGCTGCCTCGCGATCTCGCCCCCCTCGTCAACACCATCCTCGGAGGACAAGAGACTGTACAACGCGGCGTCGGCCCACCGCACTGCACCGCCGATACACGAAGTCGGCCCCGTGGTGCCGCACAACTCCACCACGATACTCGAGAGGCCAAAATCGCACAGGCGTGCGCGGCCGTGGTCGTCAATGAGGATGTTGTACTGACAGAAGGTTTGTCAGTATTCAGAAGGAAGGTTGGATGAGAAAGAAACACTCACGCCAGTGAGATCGCCATGAACGATCGAGTTCTCGTGTACTGAGGAAAAATATCATCAGCCCGATGATAAACGCAGAAAGGAGGACGCACGATAATTCAGCCCATCCGCGACTTCGCAGAGCTAGGAAAACAATCAGTGCACAGCGCGAGACGGTCGGATAGGCGCGGCACACACCAACTGCAGACGATCGGTCATGCTCAAAATGTCCCCCCGCCTCTCCATGTACTTCGATACGCTTCCCTGCTCGAGCCACGGACACACCATGCTGTCGTACGGCCCAAAGTCCGAGACCGTCCCAAGGAGCTTCAAAACGTGCTTGTGGTCGAGGCGCTTCCAGACGGAGACCTCGTGTGCGAGGCGCTTGTGCATCTTCGCCTCCCTCTGCGGGTCGTCGAGGCGCGAGCGGAGAACCTTGATCGCGACCTGATAACAATCTACGTCAACGGCGGGCATCGCAAGAGGCGGGTCAGGCACATACCAATCGATCTGGCTGCCGGTCCCAGACGCCCTTCCAGACGTCGGCAAATCCGCCGTGTGCTTGCGGGTAGCTGCAACGCCAGCCGAATGAGCATCAGCGGCCTGTGAAAGATAGGTCAACGCACCGTCCCTCACGCCGGACCTGCCCCGTCAGGTCAAGCGGCGTCGTAGGGTCGCCTGGGTCGGCCCCCACAGCTGTCACCGTGAGTCAATCAGCACATAACTCGGACGCAAGTGGAGCGCGCCACTGCCACTCACAATTCGGCGTCGGCGGCAACTCAAACGCGCCCAGCGCCTCGTTCACCGCCGTCCTAAGATGCCCCGCGCGCGGGAACGTCGTGTTAATGGCCAGGGGACTGACGTTTGGCGAGCCGCCGAAGAAGCGCGGGGGGAGGTTCGGGAGGAGGGGGGACTCTTGGTCGCTCGCCCAGCCGTCCTCCTGGCGGAGGAGAGAGGAGGAGTCGGACCGCGGGCCCTTGCGCCCGACGAGCGCACAGGAGCGGCGCCGCCCGCCTGCGTCCTCGTCTTCGGAGTGGACCTTGGTGTGGTGCTCGTCGCCGAGGTCGGAAGCGCTGGGCGACGGGGCGTGCTGCACAAAGACGGCGGGCACGAACGCCTTGAGTGCTCCACACCACTGGGCGTGCTGCTCCGCGCAGGTCGTGTAGAATTTGAGCGTCCGTATATTATGCGCGTTAGAGTCGTCCGTCCAATCGAGCTCGAATGAATCTGTCAATTAATTGTTAACGTGACGCGCAGATCCAAAAACTGTGCAACTCACTAGAATCAGACACACGGAGCAGCTTGAGCTGGGGTGTCGGGATTGCATACACAATATTGAGCGGCGTCGTGAGCGCAGGGCTAAAAGCCCACGCCGAGACGGAGTCCCCGTCCTCGAACTGCGAAGCAACCCCTACCTCCACACAGCACAGCATCATTTCGAATAGGAACACCGCGTACTGTTGCGTCCCGTGCATACCGATATTAGAGTGCGCGGAATTGGAGACAGCGACGCCGAGGACGTCGCCGAGGAGGAGGGGACCGAGCTCTGCGGGTTCCACTCCTTTTTGCCAGCTGAGTGCGTGCTGCTGGGGGATGCGGGAGGCGCGCAGGGTGCGCATGAGCAGCCCCATCTCGTTTAGGTTGGTCGAGGCCTCGGCGAAGCGGAAGGACGCGGTGCCGAGAGCGTCATAGGTCGGGGAGTCCGCGGGAGAGGTGAGGAAGAGGAATTTCTAGAAGGAAAAAAAAAACATTAAATTGAATGGACGCTTTGGGTAAAGAGGAGCGAACATACATCGACCAAGGACGAATACGCAGCAGTGTGGGTTAACAACACGGAGAT
Source organism: Mycena metata (assembly GCA_029378385.1). Classification (NCBI taxonomy): domain Eukaryota; kingdom Fungi; phylum Basidiomycota; class Agaricomycetes; order Agaricales; family Mycenaceae; genus Mycena; species Mycena metata. Next base: position 102,805 of record JARKIB010000311.1, on the reverse strand, counting down.
GTTGTTGAGTAGAGTTTGTGTACGGCTAGCGAGGAGGGGTCGCGACGGCGCTACCAACGCGAGCTGGTCAATCACTGGTCGGCGGTATTCACGCGTATAAAAACGCACCTGCATGCTGGTCGAGACTCTGCCCACTCCCACTCTGGCGGGGCGACATGGGCATGGGAATCGACGGCGCGTCGTGGTGGCGCGCGGTCGACTGCGTGCGCGGGGACGCGACGTGCGCACGGTCATTAGTGCCCGTGTACAGGCTTTTGGGGTCGCCGGCTGTGGCCCAAACAAGTCAGAGACAAGCGCGTTTGGAAGGAACTGGCGATGCGTACGTAGTATGGCGGGGAAGATTATAGGGTCGTTGGGCCCGCGGGGGAGCTGGGAGGAGAGGTGGCAGCTGGAGCACCTGCAGTTGGGACCATGGGGCGTGGGCGGGCGTGTCGACATAGTACAGATTAATATTAATATTGTAGGAAGTGGTCAAGGAGGATGTGTGTGCCAGGCTTTCAACGGTCGAAATTTATAGGAGGAGCGTTAACCGGAAGGATTTGCCCTTTGGATATAATGCTTCATCTGCATCTGCATCTCAGGGTCAGGGTTGAATTCGCGCGAGAGGGAGTGAGGTCGTTAGTCTGAGTCGTTACGACCCGCGAAATTGCTTCCGGCGCAGATCATGATGCCGACATAAGGTTGGAATTTCAAATTGGGAGCGGCCTTTTCGGGTTCAAATGACGTGTAAATGTGCCTTCCCGCTTTTTTTCCCCCGGCCTGGAACACGCGACAGGCAAAGAAGAGATTTTTGTCTTCACAAACGGGAGCCCAAAGAACCCGTTTTTTCAATCCTAAGAGGAGCCGAAGAAAAGTGATCCCCAAAAGTCAGTGTGCTATACCATGTTGCTAAAAAACAAGTAGGTTGTTTCCGTTTTCAAGCCAGAGATAGGGGCATTTGCGGTCCGGGCCCGCCGAAGTTAGCCCGTCAATTTTTTTAATATCAAATCTTCGTAAACGGTCGGAGGTCTATTAAGGACCGACCACGTCCATTTTCCAAGTTTGGACGCAACTTCGTTGTTTCGACATTCAATTTCAATTTCCCGCGTAGGGCTGTGCGGATAATTGAGTGCTTAATGGAGCCCGCCACAACCCCGACGCCCTGCGCCCACCCGCATGTCTCTTGAATCTTCCCCAAAACATGTATTTTAGGCGTGTCGAGGACGGAACCCAAGGATCGAGGTGTTTCGCGTTTCAAAATTTCACCGCTTATGGGTTGTGGATTTCGCGCCCCGGCCCGGCCTGCCGCCGCCCCTGTCCAGAAGCCGCCGCTGGACTCGGAGCCTCTCAGCCTGCCTACGTGCGCAGCAGGAGGCCCGGGCCCCGCGCGGCGTCTCACGATCTCGCCCTGTACTATGTAAGATGCGCCGCGGCCCCAGTCCAAGTTATTAGAAAGATGATAATTTCGACTGCCAGATAGATGAACATACAAACGAGGCCCGAAACTGAGTCCAAGTGAGAGAACGGCGGTTATCAGATAGATAGACATACAGACGAGATCGCATGCAGGCGACGCGGATCTTGCCGCCAGAATTCGATTTATCATTTACTAGGCCCGCAGAGTAATTGATATCTTGACGGGTTTATGGCGTTACATGGATCTGGGCTGCCCAGGGTGAGCGGGTATCTCGACCAGCGTCACCGCGCATCGAGAAGCAGGACAGGGCTGCAGTCTGCATCTGGCCATGGCTGCAGGGAGCTGTGTTATCTGTACTGTATTTGAAAATTTCATTCGTCAGGCAAGGAGTTTCTCATACTGCCAGTGGGTCCGAGTCGGCCGTAGGTATGTAATGCGTAAGGGCCATGTGTGCGGCGCGGGTATTGCGGGTTGGTGAGGCGCTAGCACTGGCAGCAACGGAGTGGTGCGTGGGAAGGCGGGGACGCGGTAGAAAGATGATAATCTGGACTCACGAACGACGGCTGCCACTTGGGCTGCCAGATAGAGACATACAGACGCCACCGCATGCAGGCTTTGGCATTCTTCTTCCTTGCACCAGAATTCAAAATTTGAGAGTGGAGAGTGATGCGTTAGTCTACGGTGAAAAAGATCGATTTTTCAGCTCCAGACCGCACCCAGAATTTTCTCAGAAAAACAAAACAAAAAAACCTGGTTTCAGGACAGCTCTAATGCGCATTGAATCCCGTGCGCAACATGTCGACCAAACTTGTATTCCCGCGCTATTGAGCCCCTTGTGAGTTGATTCTCCGCACAAAACACACGTTGCGCCGTTTCGGTAAAATCCGCAAGCGCGCAATGTCAATAAGCGCGCAAAATTGGAAGAACAAGTGAAGAGTTGAAAACTCCTGCTAGCCAAACACAGATGACTTGCACCATTTCCTCAAATGTTGGCACTTCACTGCACTCCAAACTTCTATTCCGTCTCCAGTTGAATTTCCGGCTTCCAAATCTGAGCTTGATGTCTGGTCCAAGTCACTGCCCAGAAGGGGAGATGAGTGAGGATGGCACTTGAGGTTGAAATGTGGGACCAGGCTACTCTTGAATATTGAATGTGGGTCCAACTAAACATCCATTTGTTAAAAGTGAACGATACTTGCCTTGATGCAACCTGGGAAGCCGTAAATTCATCTGACAGGGTTTTCAACTCTTCACTTGTCCTTTCAACTTTGTGCGCGGTTTCGACTTGCCGCATCAAATTGCGTGGGAACTTCCTCATTGCGCGCTTACTGGTTTTACCGAAATTGCTTCTGGCGCAGATCAGATAAGGTTGGAATTTCAAATTGGGATCAATGTACGGAGGAGCCTTTCAGGCTTTTACGGTCTAAAAGATGACGTGTATAAACGTGGCTTCCCGCTTTTTTTCCCGCAGCCTCGAACACGCGACAGGAAAACAAGAGATTTTTGTAACCCAATGATTGTTGTCTTCACAAAGGGGGCCCAAGGAACCGGTTTTTTTTCAATCCTACACCGCCATTTGGGCGGCACCTGTCCGCCAGGTGCAGTCCAAATGTGGAGCATATGTCGCGCGGAGCTGGCGGCCAGGTGACAGCAATCTGGCGGCGAGGTTGAACAGCAAATGGCCACACTGTGTGGCCACTTCCAGCTGGCGCCAGCTGTTCAGTGTGTCTGGCCTTCAGGTGCTAGCTCAGATGCCCATTATTTCGTACTTTTGCTCACTGCCGGCTCTCGGGCACGGGTAAATGAGAAACGGGGAATATATTGAACTTGAAATGGACATTTACAAACAACAAACACTCAGATATGTGTACTCCCATACCCATAGGATACTTGATGAGACACCGACGTCGACAAGGAATCACGACGCGCGGGGCAGGAAAGGTCAGTTATTTGACTACTTGAAGATGAAGCTCGAGGAAGGACTGTTGACCGTGCGAATCAAACGATGACTCGAGAACTTGGAGAAGATTGAGGATTGCTTGCGGACCGCTCGGGGCTTGAAGATCTTGGAACCTTGAGACTTGAAATTGGGCCGAAACTTGAAATCAAGCCGGTTGAGATATAAACCGCCATCTGCGCCTGGGTCTGAGTTTCAATTCAAGTCTTGGAGATCGAGAATTTGAAGACTTGACGGTTGAAGTTGGACTGCCGGGTCTATCGAGACTTGGAATATTGAGGGAAGGACACAGGAGGAGATTGGCCGAGTACTGAAAGGAGGGCGAGGAAATAATTTCAAACTTGAGGGCGGTTTGACTACTTGAGGCTGCGGCAACATCTTCTCAAGGAACTAAGAGTTTGTGTAGATGGGCGTCAAGAGGAGGGCCTCGCGTGGGGGTAAAGATGGGCGGTCCATGACGTGACAACAGCCGGCGCGCCGCCCGCGGAGTTCAAAGACGAGGCCACGACCGCGCGTTAAAGATTGCAGGGGTATGAGCGTATAAGCGCGCACCGGCCCGCGGTTAAGGCGCTGGTGAATTGGAGGCGACAGTCCGAGAGACATGGTACTAGTAAGCTCAGGGCATATTCAAAGAGGGAGGGACGATGCGGACTCACCGTTGGTTTGTGTGAGCGTTGGTTTGTGTGAGCAGTGAGCATTCGAGGCCGCCAATCTTTCGTCAACTCGTTCGTCAGCTCGGTGGGATATTGACGCACGGCCAACGCACAGCGTGGCCGTCCAAAGTGGCTCTTCCCAGTTTCGGCTCGCTGAGGGCTCGCTCGCTCGACGGAGAAGAAGGTTTGAAGAGGAAGAGGCAAGGGAGAATCACGCTGGATGAGGACGGAATACAGGCGACAGAGACGGTGGAGTCTGGAGAGAGAGAGAGCTGAGACGCGACCAACATGCACGTGACTATGAGCAAGGCCAAACAAGTGCACGGACCACCAGTCACGATGATCGTAGAGTTGAACGTTGCAGTACTTGCTAGTAGTTGATTTTTCAAGTCACTATCTAGTAGTGGGCTCAACGCGAAATATCGCTGAGTTTCGACTTGCTCCACCGGCGTCAACATGGAGAACTTGAACACTGAGTTCGAGATACAGTACTTCTCTGCAAAGCAATGCATTCAAGATACCTGCCACGCGAAATAATTGGTGGATAATACCGATAATACTCTGAACTCTTTTTTTTTTTTGGATTCTACTGGAGGGGTGCAGACCGTGCGACCATCTGGCTGCCTCACGTACCCGCCACAAAGGGGACTGGTTGGTGGGCAGCTGCAAACCCAGCTGCCGAGAGCAGCTGGCGGCCAGATAGCTACCGAGTGCAGACACCTGCCGCTTCAGATGTCTGCGCGGTGGCGGCGCCATCTGCTCACGACGTGACGGCACTTTGGTGGTGTAGGAGGAGCCGAAGAAAAGTGATCCCCAGAATCCAGTGTGCTGTTTCCGAACTATAAGACCAGTGGGCCGTTCACAACCAATGATTTGATCCCAATTTGATCCCCTAAATGCTTGGATAGGCAGGGATAGGCGTGTATTTAGATTGAAAACGAGTAACCCAAGTACATTTTCAAGCCAGAGATAGGGGCATTTTCGGTCCGCCGAAGCGAGCCCATCCATTTTTTTCAATATCAATCTTCGTTTTGCTCGTAAAGGCCGAATGCGTGGCCGATCAATTGTGGTCGGAAGAGGGGGGTCCATTTTCCAAGTTTGGACGCAACTCGTTGTTTCAACATTCTCATATAGTTTCCTGTGTATAGGGTTGTGCAGATAATTGAGTGCTTAATGGAGCCCGCCACAACCCCGGCTCAGAACGTCCATTTCCAGGTTTGGACGCACTCGGTAGGAACAGGACGATGCGAGGTGTTTCGCGTTTCACCGCTTAACATGGTTCGCGCCCGGACCGGCCTCACGCCGCCCACCCTGTCCAGACTCCAGAGCCTCCCGACCCGATGGCCGCCGCTGGAGCCTCCCAGCCTGCCTACGTGCGCAGCAGGAGGCCCCACTCTCAAATTCGGAATTCTGGTGGCAAGAAGGATAATTCCGCGTCGCCTGTAGTATGCGGTCTCGTCTGTATGTCTGTCTGTCTATCTGGCAGCCGTTGAAATTATCATCTTTCTAATAACTGGGACTTGGGCCGCAGCGCATCTTACATACAGGGGCGACATCGTGAGAGGCCGCGCTTTCAAAGGCCAGTTAAAGCGGCGCTCCACGTAGTACGGAAAACTCGGTCCATAGTTGAAAATGGCATTTCAGAATGCGATCTCGTCCAAACAGATATTTCAATTGAGAACCAGGGGTCCACAACTGAAAAATCGACGGCAAGAAAAGTCGTTTTCGGGGTGGAACTTGGGTTTAGGGCAAGTTCAGGACTATGGTGTACATAAGTGCCTGTAGTACGACTTCCTGAAACCGGCGTTTCTGAATAGGGCCGTGCAGTCTCATGCTAAGTACCTACCTACCTACCTACCTCAGGCAGCCAGGCTGCGGTTGCCAATTGCCAAACAGCTCTGCCAGTGGTGTCGGAGCCTGTCGATTTATATCAGGTTTCTTTTTTCCGTCCTGTTCTAAAACCGCCGAACGCGTGCCCCTTCGGAGCTCTATTTTCCAAGTCATTTTCATTCAATATTCCTTTGTAGGACTGTGCCGATAGATAATTGAGTGCTTAATGGAGGCCCGTCTTAAAGTTATATTCCAATACTGGTACGGAGCAAGAGACGTTGGGCGTCTCTTGCACCGACCAGGGGAATTAGGGCGCAAGAACTAAATATACACAGGCGCCGACTAAGACGCTGGGTCATTATCTAACAGCCCGCCACAATCCCGACCCCGACACCCGCGGGGACATGAGCCATGCGCCCGCCCGCCAAGGTTTCTTTCCCATGTCGAGGAAGGAACACAACAGAGGTTTGAATCCGCTGGGGCAGAGAACTCTTCAGAGAATTTCGGGTAGAACTACCCGAGTTCGCGTAGCGTCGGTAAACGTTAGCGGCGGTCTGATTCAATGATCAATATCGTCGCCCGCGCCAAGCATGGTACAGCTTGATTCTTGGTTCAACATGATTTTTGTGGTCAATATTCACCCTGTCAGATATTCAACGTTGCCTATTGTGAGGGTGAATGCCTGCTCACGAGCTCACTGACAGGGTTTAAACAGTATCATGAACTTGGAGATATTCTCCTCCGCCCTTGTTTGCTTCAACCCACCCGCAGTTATTTCTTTTCTTTATCTTAATCATCTCCTGCCATCGCCGAACCTAGTCCCTATCCCGAGAGAATTATTGTGCAAGGTAGCGGGCACCTTCGACGCGTGAACGCGTCAGTGCGCGACGCGTCGTTACGAAATGTTTTCCACCCAAAATTCTCCCATCACTCTACGCGAAATCCTACCCAAAGGTCTCGCATCAATTCTACGTGGAGTCTACGTGTCTAGAGACAAATAATCCAACGGAGCCAAACCTCACAACAAATTTAGGCCGTAAGTTTACTTCCTGGCAAAGAAAACAATGCACTCATCGTCATCAACGCCGCCGCCGCCCCGCCAACGACCAACCGAAAAATCACGAGGGTGGTGATGTGCGGCCGGGTGAGTCTACTATAAGAGGTAACAAGCGCGGTAAGAAAAAAATTGAAGCAATTGCGGTCAGCCTCGGAGGCAATAAAACGGTTCACAGCGGTACTTAGTTCAAGTCCAATAGCATTCAACAGCAATTACCAGCAGTCGGACCACGAGGTGTGAGCGGGGTGCGTGTGGGCGTGGCAGGTTCGCCAGGAGGTGGTGATGGTAACTAAAAAGCATATTAGTAGGTTAGGGGTGTTTCATGTTAGCTGGCTGTAGATCCGAGCACAGCCACGCGTAGATCTTCCCGACCTCCGTGATCCGCGCGCAAGACTCCGTTCACTCCGATCACTCGTATCTCGATCCGTCAAAATAAATAAACCTAATTGTCGCAACCGGTTCCGATCGCGTAGGTAGGACGACAGCCGAACAGGCTCTTAGGAACCGATCATGGGTAGCTGACGACGAGTTTTCATTCACTCAAGAGCCCTGATGTTTCAACCATCCCGATTCTGTTTCCAAAACTTTTTTTTCCAGTATCAACAAAAGGTTCGGAGGGCCTGATACTTAAGGAATATCAGGCACCGGCCCGAATCGGGACTCCCTGCCCCGCGCCGGAGCGTTGGTCCACTGACTGATACCGTTCCTGTCATCCCGATACTGCTTGTGAAGGTCCGAAGATTTTGTCAATACTAATGCATTCGGAAACAAAATCTGGATGCTTGAAACATTGGGATTTTCGGAGTGTAAATATTGACGCGCCCCGCCTTGCGGTTGCCTTGCGGCACATTTTATTCGTGCGGACTTGAACAGAGTCATCCATATGTGATTTTGCGGTGGGGGTAGGTTTTTCTGGATAGGATCGCGGTCTGACAACGTTTGAGGGCTCACAGACCTCCTGACCACCCCGAGCTACAACCCCTTGGCCGTGTGGATAGTCCCCTGTGTGCTTTGCCTTTGGCCTGTCTAGATCTACTTTTCTGGTGCTACCAACCCACAGGAAAGCTCAGTCGTTCAGCACTGTAGTGCCATCCAGGTCCTGCTGGGCATTGAGCGCCCCAGTGACACCTCGGAGGACCTCCGAATGAGGGGACATCAGTGAAGAGCATGCTTGGAGTACAGCTCAATATTAGCTGTCCCCCAGTTCTGTGCAACAGGTGGGTGATTCTCTTACTTTCTACTCTTATGACCGGCGGCTTACCCAGATTCCGCAGTGGCCTTTGTCGGTTCCTTCTTTGCACTTATTTAATGTAATGTAGTGATGTGCGGGCTTGGCTTGGCAGGAAACCCAGGGATTAGGCTTGACCGAGCTTGGGCTCATTTAAACTGAAGCCAGAGCCAAAGCCACAAGCTTGCAAAGCCAAGCCCTGCCTTTGTCAATACATTTTCCCACGGTTTGTAAACGCAGAAAAGAATTATTCGGTAGCTACAACAGCATCGGCCCTCTCATATGGGCTGTGTGAAACCAAGCATCAAGAAAAACCAAAATTGCCCCATAGACCCACAGAGACCCACATAGATGTCATAGATGCCATAGACATCCGGCTTCTATATAGAAAGGTGGGAGGGCCGGGGGTCTACTCCATAGACACCCATAAACACCCATAAATCCCGGTTTTCTATGAAACTGCCCTGTCTTCTATGAGATTTTTCGATTTTTACCCCCCGCTACTGACTCAAAAACACATGCAAGAATGGCAAACAAACATATATATTGCAGCGTACTCTATAGAATACAGATACGCGAAGGAAGGACGGTCCGAGGATGTACCTGGTGTTGAAAATTGGGTTACTGGTATATTTTTACGACGAAGCTAGCCAGCGGAAGCAGAGGTTGCGTCAATTTGATCTTAATGTTCACTTGAGGGAAAGAAGCCATTGACGACTTGAGACGGAGAAGGTTGTTACTTGATGACGACGGAGGAAGTCCAAATTGCGCAGTTCAGTTCTGTCTTCGTCCTTGAAGCTTAAAGTCCCGAGGGTTGGAGGAAGCGGGAGCGGCAGAGTCCTGAGTCTTGACAATCCCGCGACTTGAGGTGATTGGGCTGATATTTGAGTCCTGCCGGCCGCGCCATTGGACGGTGTGATGCCGAGAATGGACTTGACATCCCGAGGGCGGCAAGCTCCGAGGATTGTGACGATGGTAAGCATTGCGGCGCTTAAGGTCTTCAGGTCGACCGTGCTTTCAGTTCGTTACTGAGGAGCGGCCTGTTTGTTCATCAGCTTGCGGCGGCCAATGCGGTGTATCCTGAGTGTAACGGGCGTCATCTTGAATAATTGGTGTGGCCGGGATAAGTGAGGCGTGCGTTCGCAGAGATTCGGCCTTGGACCGTGATGGACTGGCTGCACGGGGCACCACAGCCGTCAGCAGCTTGATTCAAGTCACTAAACACAAGAATGGGTAAGCAGGAACATTGTGGAGAAAATGGAGTTGGGGAACACTAAGTGAAAAGGTAGGTAGGGACATCGAGAGAATGTGTTAAAAGTAGCTAGAGGAAGTTGTCGAGAAGGGAGGAATAAGAATTGAAGGGAAGAGATCCAAAAGGACATAGAAGGATAAAGAAGGACCAGTTGGTGCCACTCGATGCCCACTCAAAATTCAAAAGGGAGGAAATACGCACCTCTTGTCACCGTCACGTCTTGTGAGCCAGCGATGAAAGCGCGGCAGAGCCATCAAGCCACCAACAATGGGTGACGGGCGATGGGCGAGCCGGGTTTGGAGAAGAGACCAACGGCGGGAGTCGAGAGCAGCGAGAGGGCGGAAGAGAAGGCAAGTTGTTTGCGCCCCATCAAACCGAACCACTTTCGCGTACACGTGACATGATTGGCACGACGCGTGTTCAATTCCTTGCGCGCACGATCATTTGCTTCTCAAAGTGCTCTGCTATGTGACCCAGAATGAACTATTGAACAACATGCCCAAGATGTTGAGTATGAAAGGAATTTCACAGGTCCTGAAATTGCAACAGCTCACGGCTTGTCAGTTGCTCGTCAGTAAATACTACGAAATTCCCTATTGAAATGAAACGGTGTTTGAACTACGAGGTATGAGCACCTTTTTATAGAGTGTCTAAAAAGACTATGTTTGAATGTCTGTCCGACTCTGACTTGACCCTCCTCATTTCTGCCTCATTTCACCTAGGGCACTGTGCTTGGCTGTCCGCGCAGATAGTTTGCATCGACTTCTTGCTGATGCAATTTCTCATTTACAAGCTTGACCTCAGACCAGAAAATATAGCGCAGGTCGCCGAGGAGCCATTCTTTGATATTGAATTGGACTTGATTGTAATTTATTTACACACTTGAGGACTGGTAACCTATAGAGCTTCATAGACATCGAAGCTGTGGGCAGGAAACTGAGAGACATTCATAGACCACCAGAGACATCCATAAAAGGGGTGGTCAACGCAGAGACATTCATAGACCATCAGAGGCCCTCAGAAAAGGCCGTGTTCTATCATAGCATTTTGGTTTTTCCTGATGTGATAACCACAAGTAGTTTAATGAATTAAGTCGTTGGTTAAGGCGAGGCACTCTATCCAGGCTGGTAGTGCAGTGGTCTAATGATCAGAACCACCGACCTAGGAATTAACTCGCTGGATTTAACCACCGTTCCAACTGATTTGCAAGAGCGCCTGTATTTCCAAGTAAGGTGAAGTAATAGTACAAAATTTATGATTATTTGCAGCGCAAGGAAAAGAGGAAAACCCAAATGGCAGCTGGCCTCGTCGAAATCAGCGGAATACCCTAACAACTGACTCCCAAGTATGGGCAATTTCTGACATCGCAGTTTGTTCGAAATGAAAGAACATTGACCATCAGCGGAATTATTCAGTGACGGTCCACTTTTGAATAATGTTTCGCATATTTGGAACGAATACGGGATGTACGTGGCGAATATTGTAGGTGATCCCCACCACTTCGCCCTCATCGAGGGTCATACTCATCCACCAGACCATGCCAGGCAGAAAACATCTGGGCAGTTTGTGTTGGATAATACGTCGTGTGGAGTTTGAGTCCAGGTGTCCAAGAACGGCTGGATACGTGGGCGGATATCAAACTCCATAGTACGATCAAGCTCTATCTCAACTCGCTTGAGTGTGTGGTTGGACCGGGGGCTCTGCCTCCATGCGAGCCGTGATGTAAGCGGACGAGTGCCGTCATCGGATGGCACCTGCCCGCCGGAAATTTTCAGGTCCCTGCAGTTCAGGACAACTGACGGCGACTTGTGGGTCACCGGCAAGTGATTCAGGGGGAATGAGCGTGGCAAAAGCGTCGGCATCCAGTATGGCCTCCATGTTGCTGACGTACAACCGTCGTATCGTGGCGGGTAAATTACGAAACAGCTCCAAGAGGGATATGTCGTCGAAGATATAAGTGTTGATGGCGAGATCCTCCAGTCGCCGAGAGCGCGCCAGAAATGCGGTGAGATGTGACGCAAGTGTAGAATCAAAGGTGCTCATGCTCCCATTCAAGGCAAATTCGCATAGGGCCGGAACTAACAGGGAGCGCAATATGCCCGTGATCCCATCGAGCCAGCCTGTAATTTGGAGTGAGCGGAGATGGGTCAGCTCGATAACAGAATGGTTGATGATGAGGGGAATGTTGTTATCTCGTGTGTATGGCAGCCCGAAATGACAAGCCTGAATCTGCGGACACTTGGAAAGGATTTCCAACATGAGGTCAGGCCTCAGCCCCTCCACTCGGGTCCCGGTGAGTGCGAGGGTCGTAATATTGGTCCACTGTATGGGAAGCTCAAGCAGATTCGCTTGAGATTCGAAGAATGCGAGGTCGGACAGGGTAGGAGTGTGGAGGAAGGGGAAGGACCGCAACAGCACGCTGGGCGGCGCCCCCTGGTCATGGTGCTCTTGTTGGACGATGTGTAACTTCGAGAGCATTGGGACATCCGTCTCGGCAAGTCCGCACAACGTTTCGAGGGCCTCAGGTGAGAAAACAAAGGACATTGTAATATCTTGCCACCGGGAGGAGAACGGAATGAGGGCCTGAAGGCAAAAGATGTGTTATCGAGGGGGTAAGGAGTCCTGTGGGCATGAAGGATTGCCGAATGCCCTCAAGCGATATCGAGATCGGGCAAACGCCAGACCGAGTAAGCCAAGTCTTCACAGTGTCCACACGCTGGGCCACTTTCTCTTCAAGGATCAGTGCTGGATGGCACGATACCCTCACACCCTGGCTCGACAATATGGAGACGTGCCCAGAGACGTGGTGTCGACAAAGCTATAGCTCGCCACGAGCTACAGATCCGGCCAAGAAGAAGGGGGGCCTCCACAGCGCTCATTACACAGTTCCGGTGTGTCGGGAGGCAGGCCACGAATATCTCCTGGATGATATCGAGGGGGAGTCGACGGAGCGGGGAGAGCAGAGCGTCGTGGGCATCCACAAAGGACCTGACGCTGGCGCGTTCTTCGGTCAGTGAGTCGATGGCCTTCTGCAAGTCGGCGATTTTGTCGTCGAGGACGCTTCAAACGAGATTTCGGCTCGATGAGCAAGGTTTGAAGGTCAATAATCTCTTCATCGCTAGGACAGTAGTTCGTGCCCAGACAGTGAAGCGAACGGGGAGGGCATCCTCGAGATGGGAGTTTGGACTCTGGAAGCTAATCGGGCTGAGGCTGTGCTCACCGAGGAAATCCGGTGAAGAAATCTGGCCGTCGGTGTTCACGATATCAATTGCGGAATGCTAAATGCTACATGCATACATTATTGTACGGTAAAATCACAAAGTACACGTAGATGCGGAAAGTGAGATCCAAGGTGAGAGCGAGCGCCAAAGCAAAAATGAGAGCGCAGATGAGTGTGGATGAGTGAAAAAAGAAAGTGAAAGCAAAACGAATGTGTGCGTATCCTCCTCCCTCCCCGCATAATCTTCCCTACACCACCCTAATATGTATGCCGCCGGAACTCCAAGCTCGCGCGGTGCAGCGCGCCTACCGCTCGTATGACCTCCGCCGCGTCGGGCCGTTGGAGAGGATCAGAGGCCCAGCAGTGTTGTATGAAAGACCACTGGGTGAGGAAGCGTAAGTACCGTGAATGAACAGAAGGACAGGGGAAGTACACACCTGCGCGTCCGTGACGAACGACACCGCCGGCCGCCTTGGCTTGTTCCCCTTGTGCAGCTCAATGACGACTTGCGCGTCTTGGCGGAGGTAGTGGTACGGAATACGGCCGGAGAGAATCTGCTGTGCGACGTCAGCGGGTCTTTCGAAAAGGAAACGGTAAAGGACAGCACCTCGAGCGTAACACTCCCGAAGGAATATATATCGCTCCGCGTCGTGATCACTGGCTCCGTCTCCTCTGGCTGCTTCGCGCCCTCGATCTCGCCCCCCTCGTCAAGATCATCCTCGGAGGACGAGAGACTGTACAACGCGGCAGTCGGCCCACCGCACCTGCACCGCCGATACACGAAGTCAGCCCCGTAGTGCCGCAGAACTCGACCACGATACTCGAGAGGCCGAAAGTCAGCATAGGACGTGCGCGGTGGTCATCGTCGATGAGGATGTTGGACTGGGTGAAGATTTGTCAGTCCTCAGAAGGAAGGTCGGATGAGAAACACTCACCCCAGTGAGATCGCCATGAACGATGGAGTTCTCGTGCACTAGGAGGAAATATCATCAGTCCGATGACAAAAGCAAACAGAAGAGGGACGCACGATAATTCAGTCCATCCGCGACTTCGCAGAGCTAGTGAAATGAATCAGCACGCAGCGAGAGACGGTTAGCTAGGCGCAGCACACACCAACTGTAAACGATCGGTCATGCTCAAAATGTCCCCCCGCCGCTCCATGTACTTCGACACGCTTCCCTGCTCGAGCCACGGACACACCATGCTGTCGTACGGCCCAAAGTCCGAGACCGTCCCAAGGAGCTTCAGAACGTGCTTGTGGTCGAGGCGCTTCCAAACGGAGACCTCGTGTGCGAGGCGCTTGTGCATCTTCGCCTCCCTCTGCGGATCGTCGAGGCGCGAGCGGAGAACCTTGACCGCGACCTAATAATCTACGTTAGCGGCGGGGATCGCAAGAGGCAGGCAAGGCAGCGCAGCGCACCCATCGATCTGGCTGCCGGTCCCAGACGCCCTTCCAGACGTCGGCAAATCCGCCGTGCGCTTGCGCGTAGCTGCAACCCCAGCCGAATCAGTATCAGCGGTCTGTGATAGATTAACGACGCACCCTCCCTCCCGCCGGACCTGCCCCGTCAGGTCAAGCAGTGTCGCGGGGTCGGCCTCCACATCTGTCACCGTGAGTCAATCAGCACAGCTCGGACGCAAGTGGAGCGCGCCACTCACAAGGCTCTGAATCCGGTGGCGGCGTCGGCGGGACCTCAAACCCGCCGAGTGCCTCGTTCACCGCCGTTCCGAGATGTGCCACGCGCGGGAATGTCGTGTTGATCGCGAGGGGACTGACGTCCTGCGAGCCGCCGAAGAAGCGCGGGAGGAGGTTCGGGCTGAGGAGGGACTCTTGGTCGCTCGCCCAGCCGCCCTCTTGGCGGAGGAGCGAGGAGGACTCGGACCGCGGGCCCTTGCGCCCGACGAGGCTCCAGGAGCGCGCAGTGCGAGCGGCGCCGCCCGCCTGCGTCCTCGTCTTCGGAGAGGATGCCCGCAGTGCTGCTCGTCGCCGAGGTCGGAGGCGCTGGGAGACGGGGCGTGCTTGCACAAAGACAGGCGGGCACGAACGCCTCGAGTGCCTCGCACCACTGGTCGTACTGCTCCGTGCATGTCGTGTAGAACTCGAGCGTCCGTGTATTATGCGCGTTGGAGTCGTCCGTCCAATCAAGCTCGAATGAATCTATCAATTGTTAACGTGACGCGCGGGATCCAAAGACCGTGCAATTCACCAGAATCAGACACGCGGAGCAGCTTGAGTCGCGGCGTCGGGATCGCATGCACAAGATTGAGCGGTGTCATCCGCTGTAGCGCAGGGACCAAGACTCCATGCCGGTAGGGGGTACCCATCGCCATCCTCACCGCCCTCCTCGCCGTCCCCAGCCTGTACAGGAACCCCCACCTCCGCGCAGCACAGCAGCATCATTTCGAATAGAAACACCGCGTACTGCTGTGTCCCGTGCATACCCAGATTAGAGTGCGCGGAATTAGAGACAGCGACGCCGAGGACGTCGCCGAGGAGGAGGGGACCGAGCTCTGCGGGGTCGACGCCTTTTTGCCAGCTGAATGCGCGTTGTTGGAGGATGCGGGAGGCGCGCAGGGTGCGTACGAGTAGTCCCATTTCGTTCAGGTTGGTCGAAGTCTCGGCGAGGCGGAAGGATGCGGTGCAGAGCGCGTCGTAGGTCGGGGAGTCGGCGGGAGACGTGAGGGAGAGGATTTTCTACAGAAGGGTAAATTAATCGGGAGCCTTTGGGCAGAGAAGGGGCATACATCGACCAAAGACGAATACGCAGCCGTGCGGGTTAACAACACGGAGACGTTGGTGAGCAGGATTTGTGCGTAACTCGCGAGGAGGGGTTGCGAGCCATCCAAGTATCCCTGCAGCACGTCCGCCAGACCCAGATAATTCGCGCAGATTGAGCGGTACGCCCCGACAGCGTTTTTGCGCGTCTCATCCTGCTTGATAGTCAATACAACGAGTTGCAGGAAAAAATATAAATAGCATACCTCGAACGCGAATATCTGATCCCAATTCTCCTTGAGCGGAGTGAGAACCGCACCCTCGAGCAGCGCGAGGACGCGATCGTGGTACTGCCGAAGCAAGGGTCGGCTGACAATGAGACACTCAAGGCATGGGTTTAGCGGGTGCGCCATCTCCTCTGAGAGCAGCTCAGCAGAGTCCTGGATCACGAATATAGTCAGTCAGTGATTTTGATAGTTGGTGGGAGAGTACGCACGCCAGTCATGCGCAGCGCTGCAACGTGCGCGCTCTCCGAATCCACTAGTTCCTGCATGTATTCCTCGCGCTCCTGTGCTGCGTGCGGGGGAAGCACGAAGAGCCCCGGGAAGCGCTCTTGGATCGCGGTGAGAACACGAGAGACAGTTTTTAGTACCTGGTCATGTTAGGGCATCCAACGGCGGCGAATCAGGATTAAATACCTTGGCGAAGCCGGAGTTGGTTCCACCAAAGAGGTCCTGGACCTAAGCGTGCGCGGCGATTTGAGCATGGGTTCTTGATCATTAATTAACGAAAGACGCACCCGCAGGACCTCTCCAAAGGGAATCTGTTGCTGCAGCTCCAGCAACTGGACGCGTTGGATGAAGTTGGTAAAGTATTTTTCGCGGTGCGGGAGGCCCAATCCAAATTCCGTCTTCAAATCCTTCTCAGCGGAGAAGGCAGCATCGATAGTGAGGTCTCGAGGCGGGGCCGAGCCGAGGAGGTTGAGGAGCGTCGCCAGAGAAGCACCGAGGGCGAACGTCTCCCAGAGGAGCACGAAGGGCGAATTGGCTACAACGGTGTGTTTCGTGTGTTTTATGTGGTCGAGCCTGCGTTTCGGGAATAAGCATAAATGCTGCGTATTGAACGGGGGGAAATGCGCACCATGGGCGGAACTCGATGATTAGGTCGAGGCGGGCAAGGATGCGCCAGGCCTCGCGTCGGAGGGTGTCAGACGGCGCCTTGGGGGCTTGAAGAAAGCTCATTTAGCGGCATAAATATGGCCGAAGGTAGTAGCGAGAGTGTAGAACGACCGTGGCGGTCAGCAATAGCCTGGTGGGTTGGGCGCTAAATAGCTAAAATAGGTGGGAGATCAGCATGACACTGGTAACACCGAGAGGCGATGATGCATCAAGCCCACTGATAAAATATCAAGCCGCTGAACTTCAAGCTGAAGTGCCTGGGTTGGTAATCATTGCAACTGCGACAAAGGCTCACTCACCTGACGGACGGACGGTTGGGATTGAGAACAAGGTCAGAACCAAGTATTATTCGAGCACAAAGGCTGTACGAATTGAAGTCAAGAATGACAGAGAAATGGAAGCAGGAATGGAAGGGGATGTAACCTAGCCAGGTACCGGGTCGCTGACAACACAGGCGGCCAGTTGACCTGGTCTGACCCCAACAAGACTTGGACAAGACCAAAGGAATTTACTAGTAGAAACTTCGGGATTCCTGTTGCCTTGCCCATGGGCCCAACGGTTGCTGCCTCTGCGCACTGCCTATCTAGTACTCGGCCCCGCAGCGGTCTCTAAACGACAAGCGCCGCTGTGGCGGGGCGCAGCCTCCCCGGGCCAGTGACGCAGCCGAAGCCTCTGCGATAGAAATCTCGGCAGGAAAATTGCCAGCAAACCGCGCTATACTTGCTAGACAGTATCCTTGGAATACGTCGTCGAAAACTTCTGCGTACAGGCTGGAGACTTGGACAGTGGCGTGAAGTGAAAGCTTCAAGTTGGCTTCAAGCAATTCAAGCGCAATGGTTTGCTGAGACACGTGAGACGTAAATACGTAACAACAACAACGACGCGTCCCAAATTTGGCGATCATCTTTCGGGCTCAGCAACGCGGGTATGCACATTCGAGCTTGATCGAGAAATTAGTTCACTGAATCACTAACCCAACAGCAGTGCGACCTGGAATTTAAAATCCGACCAGAATCAAACCAGAACTTTCCTACTTGCAAGTCTTTAATTGGTCTTTAATTGTGACAGTTTGGACATCGACCATCCGCCATGAGTCGGTCCTGTTGTTTGAGATCCAGATTGAGGTGAGTACCAGTGCCAAAAAAACACCATCCGTCTGCTTGGGACAAGACTGGACCTGGGATTGATCCAGGAACCTACTGTCCTCACCATCGGAAGCTTTATTTAGCAATAGGTACGGACCATCCGCCATAAAGTTGTATTTACCTTTAATTCGAGGCTTGGGCTCCCTGAATCCTCATAAATTTGTTCTGGCGGGAAAATAATTTTGGCCAACCTAGCACTCAACCTGGGATCGAACCAGCCACCATATTCAGCCGGAACGCGAATAACCGATGGTAGAGGCGGTCCATCCGCCATCAAGTGTGATATAATACCTGCTTCTTCGAACATTGACCAAGGGCGGCCCATCTGCCACGAGTCACTTCTCATCTTGAAACGACTGGGTGGGTCACGGTATCAAACAGCTTTCCGCCTCCACTTCATCCAAAATTCAAAGAAAAAAGAAGAAGAAAGTGACGTTCGTAATAAGACTCGACCCAGAATCGAACCAAAAACCCCGCAAGTAATATCTCTTCGGATGGCACGTACCACCGGCCACCGAGTCCACTACATTCTTCTTCGGACTGTGCTTCTGGCGGAACCTGTAAAGAAGAAAGAAAGAAAAACAAACTCTCCACACTAAGACTCGACCCGGAATCGAACCGAGATTCCTGTGTGCAATAATACCTGCTTCTTCAAGCATTCACAGGTGCGGACCATCCGCTACGAGTCGCTTCTCGTTATCCTTCAAGAGACTGAGAGACTGAGGACTATCGTACTCAGCCGGTACTCTTGCGACGCTTCGAGAGCTTGAAATGCAAGCCTCGATCTGGAATGGAACCAGAAATTCGCTGATGTAGCCGTCCACCATGGAGCTCTCACTCTCCCTGTTCCACGGCGTGAGGACGCCGGAGATGGATCGATCTCCACCCAAAAAAAGCGTGAATACTGTTTGCCAAATAAGTGAAAAAGTCATAAGATCAATTCACTAAGACCCTACCCGGAATCGAACCGAGAACGCTCCGAAGCAAGCTAGAGAAAGGAGTGGGGCATCCGCCTACCGGGCCTTGTGTATTGTTTTCCGCTCTCTGCCTGAATCTAGCGCTGGGGAAAAGAAAAGAAAAATGTCCGTCAATCAAACAACAAGACGTGGCTTACTGTACATGTACAACGAAGTTTTGGGCGCGTTCCGCAGTTGGAGGATACTGGATGGATCTGCACCGACAAAATAGGCGGAGGATGAATTGGATCTCCGCCGAATAAAAAATCTTTCAAAGGTACGGACTAAGACTCGACCCGGAATCGAACCGGGACCCGTAAGTAGCTCTTGGGTCGCTTCCGCGCAGATAGCAGGTGCAGACCATCCGCCACTGGGTCTCCCTTGCCTTTGAATTGTGCGTAGGTAGATCTATGGGTGTGCTTACACTCGCACGGGACTCGGTGTGGCTGCCGCAGAAAGGCATTTGGAGCCAAAGCCTGTTCTGTTCTGTGCCGTATCAAGGCAAAAGACTTGACTCGTCGGCCATGACAAAAAGGAGCTGGTGAGTTGAATCCGATTAAGAATTAATATGTAGGTACTTCATCTCTACGGGAGCAAAGGCGTTGAAGCCGTCTAGGTAGTCATCCATCTAGGGCAGTCGCGAGAAGGGTGGGTTCACGCCTTTTTGGCACGGCTCGCTTCGCGTTTGGAGTAGATCATGTCCGTGAAGGGTCTGCGCGGGTATGCCAGTCAGTGAGGTTGGTCGCACTCGAATGGAGGAAAGGGCGTGCGTACCCCTCATAACGCAGCGCGATGATGTAGACGATGTACACGTAGAACGTGATGAACAGGCCGGCGGGGCGTTCGTACCTGCGATACGTTCGTTAGTTGCAATAGGAATTTGGTACTGAAGAACGTACCAAAGCGCAGTTGCGGCAAAGCACATGGTGCTGCCGACATACATCGGATCGCGCAGGACGTTGAACGGGAACCTGTCGTACGCATTTCAGCAAATCGGAACGAAAGAAAGGACCCATAACGCAGTGCGCACCCCTCGACGCGGTGGTCCATAAGGATACCGAAGTAGTCGCCCAGGAAGGTACCGGTTATGCCGAGCGCCCACGTGGACGTGACGACGAATACCTGACCGACGAGGAAGAGGACCGCGGGGACGACAACGTTGAGAGGCTCCGGAAGCATCGCGTACTTCGGCTGGTCTTGAAGAGCGCGGTGGTACCTGATGCACATTTATTCAATCCCGCATTTTTTGGACCAGAAGACGGGACGCACAGCGAGTCGCGCAACATTCCAAACGAGAAGATCATAACCGCGAGGAAGTAGCACCCGTAGCGAGCGTTGCCCCCGAAGAGACGGGTGATCGTTTTATTCCGGTATTCTGGGTGAGAATCACAGTCAAAGGCGGGAATTTTACTGCGCAAGTCATTCGGAGCGGACCATTTTGCGCCACAATGTTCCAGGCGACGGGGTTGAATATAATAGAGAGTAAGGACACGAGAAGCGAGCTCTGGTTGAGGTCCACCAGAGATTCCACCGAAACCATGGTCGACGTTGTGCGCAGGACGCG
This sequence comes from Mycena metata, assembly GCA_029378385.1. Classification (NCBI taxonomy): domain Eukaryota; kingdom Fungi; phylum Basidiomycota; class Agaricomycetes; order Agaricales; family Mycenaceae; genus Mycena; species Mycena metata. Next base: position 82,653 of record JARKIB010000311.1, on the reverse strand, counting down.
ATTCCGATCACATGTGGACCTTTCGGCCGAAAGGGTGTAATTTTTATTTTATCTGACCTTAGTCACAAAAGTCCCTTGCTGCGATGATGTTTAACTGAAACGATATATTTTTGTACTTTTGGTACTCTAGTCGTACGTGTATCGATGAATTAATCCTCGGGAAGGTCGTCATTGTGGCAAAAGCGAGGTCAGATAAGGGCGGAGCGTTCGGCACCCCAGTATATCTGTTTTCTTTAGAAGTGATCAGGCCGATCCCTCCTCCTCAGTCCCTTCGTTCCCAAATACATACGCACCCACGACCTTGTCCCAGATCGCATGCGTGTCCACGGTGGCGCCGAGCCGCGCCGCGAGAAGGAACGCACCGCTCAGTTTCCTACACAAAAAACGGCATTAGCATTTCAATTATTGCGGACGAACGAAGTGCGGGGAAGGAACACGAAGCCACTCACCGATTCAGACTATACGTCTCCCTCGGCGGCGGCGTCAGCCTCTCCCTTAACATCACAGGGATTTGCGCCCGGATCTCTGCGGTGATACCCGCCCAGGTAGAGCCTGGCCCGAAGGCGAAGGGCTGGGGTGTAGAGGCCTTGAATGGGGTGGCGAGGAGGGCGAGGGAGGTAACGTGGGCGGTGAGCATTTCCTGGTAAGCCTCAGTACGTCTTCCTCGTCGAAGGAGGAGGAACGGAACACCCACCTCACTCTCCTCCCCCGTCAGGTACCCGACTTTCCGGCTCCATTCCACGCACGCGTCGCGGTCGTCTGTCGCCGCTGCGTCAAGGAGCCGCAGCCACCCGTCCATAAACTCCTTCGAGTACGCGCGCGTGGCGCCAAAGTCCACCAGCGCCAGTTGCCGGCTCGGCGCGTCCCAAAGGAAGTTCGCGTGATTGGGGTCGGTCTGCATGAGTCGGAAGGTGAAGAGCTCGAGGAGGCAGAGCTCGATGATGAGGCCGGCGATCTGGTACCGGGCGCAATCAGTCAGTCGCAGTCAGTCGTCAGTTTGACCGCGCACCTCGTCCCGGTCCGCCTGCGGCAATCGCCCCACCTCCGCGTCCCCCACGCTCACGCCCTCCACCATCTCCATCACCAACACGCGCTCCGTGCTCCCATCCCACACCCACGGCACCCGAAAGCGCCTGTCTTCCCCCAAGCGCTCTGGGGCGCTAAAGGCCCGTAGAAACCCCGCTTCGCGCCCGTAATCGCACTCGTCCGCCAGCTCCTGCTTCATCACCTACAAAATCCGTCGTCAGCTCGGGATAGCGGTGGGGTGAAAACATAAGGCAAGGTACGCACCGCCATCGTGCGGTCGAGGAACAGGCCCTTGGGGAGGAGACGCCCCGCGGTGAGGAGGACACTGATGTACCCCAGATCGCTCGCAATGGAGCTTGCTATACCGGGGAACTGGATTTTCACTGCGACGCGGGCAGGGGCGCCTGTAGGGGAGGCGTGTGCGGCGAGGGTGGCGGCGTGGACCTGGCCGATGGAGGCGGCGGCGAAGGGGACGCGGTCGAAGGACCCAAAGGAGCTGCCCCATTCGGGGCCGAGGGCGGTGCGGAGGACTTCCTGGAGGGATGAGTTAGCTGAGGGGGAGAGAGCGGACGGAAGAGAAGAGACATACCTCCATCTGCCAGTCGGGCATGTAGTGCGCACTGTCTTGGACGCGGCGGAAGATCTTGTCAACGTCGGCGGGGAGGACGTGGGTATCTGGAGTGTGGGTCAACGAATGAAGTAAAATTGACAAGTGTAGAGTACCCTGGATACTCAAAAATTGTCCTAACTTCAATGCAGCGCCGCGCATCTGCGAAAGCTTGGATACGAGGCGCGTGATGTTGGCCTCTGTCATCATGACGGACTGCTGGGCGCCATCCCCCGAGCTCGGGCTCGCCGTGCGGCGGATGATTTCCGAGGCAGCGCCGTACCCGAGCGACGCAGCGAGACCTAGTTACGCCAAAAAAGTGTTAATGAGAGAAACATAGGCAAGGGATAGGGCTTGCCGCCGTAATGGAACAATCGACCGATTCGGGATGATGGGACCTTGGATGATTGAAGGTGACGCGTCGGCGCAGAGGTGGACTACGGTAGACGCAGAGCGATGAAAAAAAGCTGGAAAGCCGGGAAAGGAAATCACCTCTGAAGGTGAGGGCTCGAGGTCCAGGAGAGGCACTTCGGGGACAGCTTTATTAGCCTCTGTGAGATCAACAATAGGTTGTGCCTCGGCCGCAGGTCCATCTTGCGCCATCGGGACCCGGTCTTGACTTCGCTCAGCCACAGATAATTCCTCCGTGGGATGCAAAGCTACTCCGAGGATATTTGAGTCAACCAGGGAGATGGGGTCGCTTGTGGTGGCGCTATGAGCCACGTCGCTGCGAAGTTGGAGAACAGTAAGAGGTTCTTCGACACGTCTTGGTCTGCTTTCGGCCTTCAGCGCGGTAAACTTGACAACAGGAGCGTTTTCAGAGACATTGGTGGGATCCGCTGCCTGGTTTATATTTGTCTTATTGACCCCCGAGTTTCCTAAAGCCTCCTCATCCCCAGATCGACGTTTCGGGGTGATTTTTACGCCATTTTCGAGCGCGCTTTCGGCGGCGATTCGAGAGATTCTGACGCGCGCCACGCGCACCAGGATATCACAAGCGGAGGATGCAACACATAGCCAGTTGAACACTGGGCCAGGTGGCATGAAATTCGCATGAAATGGACGAGAGCAAGAGGCGTTGTTTGGTTGACACGACTACGACCATAAGAACAAATAAAGTTCTTGATCCAAACCTCCAAGTCGTTCTCAGCTTTAAGTACCTCCATCTATCGTTGCCCAACTTGAGGTCTATTTCTTCGCTCGGAATCCAATTTGGCACAGCATTAATATTCCAAAATCGATATCCCGATATCCCTTTCGCGCCATCGCAAACAACAATTCGCTCGCTCGAGTCAGTGCTAGTCACTGACTAGCACTGACTCTGACTAGCACTGACTCGAGCGAGCGAATTGTTTCCTCCTGGGCTTTTAAACCTCCGCATCCCTCACAATGGCGACCGCAGTCGTATGAGCTTGTCTGTGGACATGGATCTTTCCTGAAGCAAGCACTTGACTCAAATTCCCCCAGAGCTTAGAGCTCGTAAATTATCTGGTCCTTCGAGTTTACCCCACAATACAACCTATTCAGGAAGCCGACATCACAACCTCTTCGGCTTGTGTAATGCCCCAGGCTATCTATACCGCCTAATTAGCTCTCCATCTCCAAGCAAATGAATCAAAGCGCATCATAGCAAGTCTATACTTGAATCTCCTGTTCAGCAAGGCGACAACGATTTTACAGGCTCAAGTATAGAGCGTAGTCCTTCACGGAAAGGCGGACGCCCGTCGATACGAATCTCGTACTCAGAATATGAACGTTGCTCGACGATGGAATTATTTGTGGTCCACGCGCAGTCAATTCGGGGTCCAGGCGCAATATCTTTTCTCAGCGCCGATACATATCGCAAACAGTCAATCGCAGACTGTGTATTCCCTTCCTTGCTCAGTCTTTCATCAGGAATCCAGATACTCAGCTCAGTTTTCAGCTACGGTATATGGGCGGTATGTCGATGCACGAGAATTTTGGACCGACCAATCCATGGCTCACCAATCGCCTCCCTCGTATCCCGATACCTCGGCTGTCTATTTACGTTCGTTTTTCATTAACGTGCGCAAAAGTGGGTCGTTCATTTACTACAATAAATCTGGAATCCACTCCTTGGACGGCCCTCCAGGTCGCAATGACGAGAGCTTACGCCTGAATATTTCCTCTTTCAACTAGCCAGCGGGATTTGAAAAACGATGAACATGCGCGCGGCTGCGCTTCATCCTCCACGGCGGCCAATATGTCCCTTTCTAACAGGTCCTGGACGGTTTTGAACGCAACTACGCGCCCAGGTCGCATCTTCATCTAGCCTGTAATGTGCGCCCTAGCAGGTATAAAGCCAGCACTCTTTGCGCTCCAATTCCTCAGCTCTCCTCCAGCTCTTACTCACTCAGTACCCAGCCAACCTCCCGACCTACTCCTCAATGCGTTTCACAGCTGCTACCGTCGCGGCGCTCGTTGCGCTCTTTGCGCTGGCCTCTCCCGCCGTCGGCACCGACGCGGACAACAACAAGGTAGGGTCAAGGCTTTTTTATGTGAAAACGATGCTGATCGCGGCTTTTTATGGCAGGGATGCTCGCCCTGCCGCGTTGAGAAGTCGTGCATTAAGGGTCGTTGCACGAACAGACAGATTTGCCCCGAAGGCCACACCCTCGAGGGCAATCTCTGCTGCCCGCCCATCCACTACGTCCGCGGTGACGATGGGCACGGCGGTAAGGGAAAGGGAAACGGCCACGACCACGGCAACGGGGGGAAAGATCATGATCACGACCACGGCAAAGGCGGGAAGGGCCACTACCGCCGCGGGGACGATGGGTATGGTGGGGGCAAGGACGGTGATCACAACCAAGGCGGGAAGGACCACGACCACGGCGACCATGGGAACCACGGGAAGGGGGGAGAGAAGGGTGGGAAGGGTGGGCACTACGGGCGGGGTGACGGCGGGTACGGGGGCGGGAAAGACGGCGATCACAACAAGGGAGGGCAGCACGGCAACCACGGCGACCATGGACAACACGGGAAGGGAGGAGACAAGGGCGGGAAGGGCGGGAACTACCCCCGCGGCGATGATGGCTACGGCGGAGGCAACGACGGTGATCACAATAAGGGAGGTCAGCACGGGGACCACGGGGACCACGGAAACCATGGGCAGCACGGAAATGGGGGAGGGGAGGGCGGGAAGGGAGGCGGGAAGGGCGGGAACTATCCCCGCGGTGACGATGGCTACGGCGGAGGCCACGACGGTGATCACAATAAGGGAGGTCAGCACGGGGACCACGGGGACCACGGAAACCATGGGCAGCACGGAAACGGGGGAGGGAAGGGCGGGCACTATGGGCGCGGTGACGGTGGGAATGATGGCGGGAAAGACCACGGGCACTCCAAGGGCGGCAACGGCCACGACCACCAGAAGGGCGGAAATGGAGACCACAACAAGGGCCACGGTCACTACTGAAGATGCGCAAGCGAAGTGGTCGCCTGGCAGCGATTTCTCTCCCTCCCTACCTGGTCGTCCTAGGCCTGTACTAATTTCTATCTCTACGTTGTATTTGTGATGTACTTGTATCGAAACACCTTTCTACACGTCTCATATTTGGCTACGATAAGTTGAATCGAAGCAAAATCTTGAAAGGAACAAGAGCCCAGTTGAAATATGAATCGTGAGTTAGTCTCTTTCCCGCCGTACTCACCGTATTATTATTCGCTTCATATGCAACCGTGGGAACCTCATATCGATCGTGGCAATCGGTCTTATCTTATCTTTGTGCAATAAAGCAACAGGTTTATTGATAGCAGGATCTAATCAATACCCCTATCTTCGAACCACCACTGTTCAAGCCTCGAAGTCTAAAACTAACAACAGATCGTTCCATACTTTCTTATCGACACCATTGCGGCTATACTGTACCATTACATTCAAATCGACAGTCACGCATCACGCACCCCCCTGTCGATATCGAATGTTGGTCGTGGTCACGCGTCACGGACGCCGGTGTCGAATAGGTCCACGGTTTGTCACGCTGCCGAAAAATCGCGTGAAGATGCACGAAAAATCCCTGCAACCCCCTGCCCCGGTGAGTGTGTTTTAAACTGATTCCTGAAACATTTATACCCGCAACTCTAAAATTTGCGCGTATGGTTGGGTTTCTGGCCTAAAATCAACCTAAAATGGCCTGCAAAAAGAACCCAAAAGAGAATATCAACGAGGATTCAAGACACTATGCAAATATTTGTGGGCTAACCCAAGAAATTACCTCCAACAGAAGGGTAAGATTTGCGACCTATGTTGAATTTTCCGTCTTGTCACGCACCTTTCGGGGGGCTGTCGAAATGTCGAATTGGTTGAACCGGTCACGCGTCACCCCCCCTGTCGATTTGAACGTAATGGTACAGTATTTCCCCTCCTGCGTCTATCCTGAAGGTCGTCATACCGCAAATCGACACTGCAGCTATTGCTCTTCGTCGGGATTCGAAAAATCGGGCGGAGTCCCACGCCGCCGACAGAGACGCGCTCTTCCATCAAGTTTCCATCTGCTGCTTTGGTCACTGGTCGTGGACTTGGGCGGAGTCCGGGCCGCCACCAACGATGCTGGTCACAAGTGGACAAACTTCGGAGTGTATAAAATCTTCTCGACTCGTGCTTTACCGCACCCTTCATGTTTGCCCTCAGCTGTCTCTGTTACCTTCTCGCTCTTGCATCCCGCGCGAGGGCAAAAGCCACCACCAAGGCGGTGGTACTCTTTGTGCGTATTCAAGATGCGTAGGATATGCCCAAGCTGAAGTCATACAGGGTGATTCGTATACGGGCAAGTTATCCAAGCGCGATAAACATACTACGAATAGCATATGCTTCCACAGATCAGTCGCGCCAACACAGTATTGCCAATGGAACTTATCCAGGGAAGGATTATCAGGAGGTGTTTCCACCAGTGAGTGGAGTGCGCTGTCTTGCGGAACACGAGTGAACCGAGGTTAGGCCGACACTGCGGCGGATGGCGGGGTGCAGTGGCCATGGTATCGTAGCTCATGTGCTCATTTTCGCAAAATTAATTCGCCATTCCACCAGGTATCTCGGTCTCTACGGAAACTACACCATCTGGAACTACGCGACTGGGGGCGCCGTTTGCTCCAACGTCCTGTTCGATCACTCTCAATGCGCCCACTGTATATAATATTAATATTTCTCGGCAGCACACCGTTGAATGGGGAGCCCGACGTAATTGGCGGGCAGACCGACTGGTTCATCCAGGACCATGTCTCGAACAACGGCACTAAGCACCAAAAGCTCGATATGGATCCGGAGGAGTTCGTCGTAATCATATACGTCGGGACAAACGACGTCGGACTCAACTCGTTCGTGACTGACAACCAATCTGCGACATTATCTCTGGCAGACCTCGCTGAATGCCAGTTCCAAACGCTGCGGAACCTCTACGCGCTTGGCGCTAGGCGCTTCATCGTGAACTCCATGACACCGCTGCAGCTAACCCGTCTCTATTCTACCGACTCCGCGCCCACAATTTACTATCCAAGCCCTCCTCACGACGGCGTCGCCTGGAACAAGCGCATATTCAACTTCGTTCATACGATGAACACGCTGTTAAAGAATGGCGTGGCCGCGTTGAGCCAGGAGTGGAAGGGTTCTGCAACCGTGGAGATGTTCGACACCTACGCGCTCTTCGAGGACATGCACAACAATCCAACCCAGTGGTTCAACGGGAGCATCCCCGCCAACGTCACGGGCCACTGCCACCAGTGTCCCGATCCCACCGACTTTACGCAATGCGGAATGTAAGTGGCGTGGATAGCGTTGGCCTTAGGCTGACTAGTGTTGTGTTGACAGCGGTGACTGTACCTTGGCTGAGCGGGATTCCTATATGTACTGGGATGAACTGCACCCTAGCGAGCAGACTGGGCGGAATCTGGCAAGACAGATGTGGGAGAAGTTGATGGGGTCATCCAAGTATTGAATACTAAATTGTATTGGGAAAGGTTGAACTGAAATGTTGTTCATCTCCCGACTCGGGATCACTCGCATCGAATCGCAGAACCAGCAATTCAACGCTCGGATCCCGATTAATAAATCCTTAAGTAGCCCGAATGTGCTGAGCGGCGGCGAGCACGTGTTCGTGAACTTTGACGATTCGAGTTGAACGGTCTCAAGTTTGATCCTCGTTTTTTCGTCGAAAACGTCCCAACTTAAAGACGTGAGGATTTATTCCAACGATCTCGACGAGAACCCATTGAAACATCGCACTTATAGCTTGCAGGGGTAAGAAGACTAGGTGGCTGATATATTTTGAGTGTTTCGATAAACTAGTCGAGCGCGGCACGAAGTAGAGTACGGACTCAAGGAGACTCGTATTTTCTTTCTCCAAGAAGTAAACCGGAAGTACTACTAGTAGGCTTGTAAGGAGTACATGTAAGTTGGTCTCGCTAACGCAGACGATGTATCACTAGTGTACGGCAAATCGAATTGCTAGGTAGCTTTTGTTGGGCGTGAGTTACAGTCTTTCAAAGTTGACCGATCAGTGCACGAGAAACTTCGTGTCTAGGTTCCAACCGAACTGGAGAGAGTAGCGGCGTCTATTTCGTTTGTCGACAATTGCCTGCTACCTTGGATCGTCTCGATGGGCGGAACTATCGAGCCACGATTCTGTAACAAGCTTGATCGGGTGCGAATGGCGAAGAGTAGTAAACTCCGTCGTCGTCTGGATGTTCGGCGGGTGCAGCTCAATCACCAGAAAGTCCTAAACAACATCAGTCAGTTGAAGGATCCAAAAGCCAGGGAAGACATACCTGAATGCGGACACAACCCGCATCGAACATTCCGACCATGGCGTTTGCGTTACTCCGCACCTCGCCGTCCCAATCCAGGCTGGCTTCACGCATGTCAGCGGCAGCCCCAGGTGGGCGGGAGCACAGCTTGGCATCACCGATAACGATGTTGCGCAAGGCCTTGCGCCCGTTGAGCTCGACGACGATCTGGCGGACAAGACTCCCCGCGATGGTCGTCTTACCCAGTGCAGTGTCCGAATTTGGAACGAATTCCCGCAGCGACGCGACGGGTCCGGTGAGTTGGACGTGGAAGGGAATCGTATCTCCCAAACCGAATATCTCGACGATCGGGAGGAAGAGCTGTAGGAGGAGAAAACAATAAATAAGCCTGGGGAAGAAAATGAGTGGGGCAAGGCGTACATGTAGGTCTATAGGCTGGACGAGGGATTTGGGTCGGGGTTTCATCTGTGCGAGCACTTGCCTAAACTCAGCGGGCGAAGTTTTTATGTCGGACATGAAATCGGAGAAAGGTTGAATCGGCCGCCACGGACGGGTTCGGGGGCTGTAGGTAAATGGAATGTGTATCCTGTAATATAAATTGGGTTGTTAGCGAAACGTTGGAGGGGTACCAGAAGATTACTCACGTTTTATGTTTAGTTAGGAACTGGAATTTGCGGCTCCGCGTGCGTGTGATGGTCACAGAAAGCATATAGCACGTTTTGAAGAAAACACCCGAATCGGTGGTGCCTGGGACGTCGTAGGAAGGCGGCAATGGAAACGACATGCCGTCGAAATCCCGGAATTTCGTGGGCAGAGCCACGGTAAAGGGGAGGGCGCTAGGGCATATCGAGGTGCGCGAATTTTCGGATGACCATACAGTGTAGCTGCTGTCAATGAGTTTGGTCGTGAGCGAGGCACCAGTCGCAATCACGTCCATTTTGCCCTTGATCTGTCGAAATCATGAGCCGGATACGTGGGTGATCATTGGACAAGACTGACTTTCAAGACAACATCGGAGACGGTTTCACGGTCTTCGAGGGTAACGAAACCGTTGATTGTCGCATTGCGTCCGTACGTAGGAAATTTAGCGTGGGGATCCTGTTCAGCCAGGACCACTGCGTCATGGCCACACTGTTTTATGTAGTTTCCAGTAGGATGCGAGTGGGCGCGGGGTGTGTGCTCGACTCTTTGTTCATCATGGGCCGGCTCGGGGGAGTATGACGGGACTGCTGGTGGAGGCGAGTATGGGGGAAGTGGGGCGTCCGACATTTTGGGAGTGGAGGTGAATTTGAGGGCAATGAGTTGACGCCATGTCGTTAAAAGTCTGACTTTTATGTGCTATTCACGCGAACAACGTTTCTGACTCGAGTGCTGTGGATGTGTAAGCTTGAAGCTGCGCTAAACAGCACCGATCATCACGAGTTCGCGAATTTCTTAATCAGCAAACAGTCCAGTCTTTGTTTTTCAAAGAAACTTGCCTTCTTTTATGCTTGCCCCCGCTCAATAGACCCCCGCTCAATACCTCTGCTCCTGTTTCAGTAAGGAGGAGGCTAGTCCTCCGCAATACCCAAGGAGAATGAAAATTGCCTGACTCACCGCAAAGTGCGGACCTCCGCAGTGATGTACCAAAAAAAAAGCGGAACAGTTCCGACAGAACACGGAACCGAGAGGTCGTCGGCCCACCCGCGAACGAATGTCGCACGCGTGAATCTGGGTCAACGTTGGACAAGAGACGAAAGGGTTGGGCAGAGCAAACCATCTCAGGATAAGTACAAAAGACCGCCGTTCTGGCTTGAAGAAAACCTGAATTTAAACTTGAGGGGAGACAAGAGCGCGGCGAGGCGCTTCGCACCCCCACTTCAGCTGAGGGGATGCTCGATGTACATGGGTGCTGTTGAGACGTGTAAATAAAGCTGTTACAGCTGAAAATAAAGCTGTTGAGACTCGGACAGGCAGGCATAAATCACCATGGAGACGGGTAGTACGCTGGCATCGCAAGTGCATCGGAGTTCTCGAGATGTACATACCAAATTAAAATTGCAGACTGTGTGCGCTTTTTCACCGAAATTATTGAACAACCGTCAATTCTCGCCGTCTGAAAAGCGGGTCTAGGGCGGCGCTGTTTGACTTTTGACGCCTTCAACAGCCTTCAACGCGGTGATAATCCACCAGGCCTCCAGTAGCACGGCAATAGTTGGCCTTGAGCGATCCCATGAGCGATCCCAAGTGATGGATTGGACGAGGAAGTGAGAAGACGGTGAAAAAGAGACTTTGTTTAGTTCGGACACTCGGACCGACCTACAATTTGTTCCGGGAATCGCATCTGATTCGCGGAACAACCCCTGAACCTGTTTTTTTTCGAGCCTTCTACTTACATACTATCCTCTCCTCGTCCTCCCCTCCTCCTTCTCCTCCTCGAAATCAAATTTGTTTTATTCTTTGCAAAAATTATGACAATTTCCTCGTAGACTTGATCAATTGAACCGTTAAGACTCAGGTCGTTGCCAACGATGACTTACCATGGTACATAGAACTTTCCCGCGATGTTCTGAATCCGAACTTCTGAGCCCATCGAATCTATTCAAATGGGACGTCTCCATCAACCCTGGTCACGCTTTGCGGCACATTGAGGCGATGCGCACTTCAACGCGGCGATAATCTGCCCGAAGTTCAAGAGTTGTCCGATCTGCTAAGCGAACCCACCGTGATGGGCACGTGCCACAGGGCACCTTCCATATCGGGACGCCGTTCCCACCGCTCGTTTCAGCTCACAAGCATGGTATGTCGACTCAATACTTGTAAAAATATTCCAAGACATGCTATACATAAGATATATCTGCAGGAGAAAGTCTGGCGGAGCCCTGAATGTATGGTAGTCGAAAAACAAAGCCTCCTGCCATAATCGTTAACAGTGCCCGTAGATATTGAATGGTGGGCTCAGACCTACCTTATTCATTCAGAGTCAGCTACATGAGTGCTGGGGCCGGTATATTGGCAATGGATGCCTTTCGGGGTGTGGTTGCAGCGACGAGAGCGATGGGAAAGGTGTCTCGATATGGAAGGTGCCCTGCGGCACGTGCCGATCACAGTGGGTTCGCTTAGCAGATCGGACAACTCTTGCCGAAGTTCGCGATGCGGCAATAATTGACCTTGAAGTGATCTCAAGTGACAGCATATAAAACAAGATCCTTCCCTGTCTGTCCAAGATTCGCCCCCCACTTCAGTTATGAAGTGCGCCGTCCTCTTTGCTGTCCTCTTGGCCATCACCTCTCAGGCGGCTACAACATCGAAATCCACGCTCTCGTATGTATCCTCCTACCCAGAAACCTGAACAAGGTACCAAAGATTTTCACAGTACCACCCAATCCGCCTCTACGTCGATCTCTAGGTCGGCCACATCACGATCGAGCTCCATCGGGATTTTACATTCAGTGACCATATCGACATCACACACCAGTTCGAACTCACACACCAGTTCGAACTCACACACCAGTTCGAACTCACCTAGTGGCTCGCCAAGTTCTGCTAGGTCGACTACGTCGTCCGGCGTCTCGATTTCGACAACGACGAGCGCAGCCGCGAGTTCGCCGCCCTCGGCATCGAGTTCCTCTGCCAGTTTACCCACCTCGAATACCGCGATCAGTCCTCCTCCTCAATCGAACTCCGGTGGAAGCCCCACCTCGACGACGGCGAGTGGCACTCCTACGCCAACAAAAACCCCCAGTGGTGCTGGGCGTACTGCCGTCGACCAATGGCCGATGGCACTTGGTGCCGGGATCTTGGCGGCCGTTTTAATCTGAATATTGTGACTATGGACATTTAATCTAAAGTAGCTAAAGGTTTTATTATTGTGGTTGTACTTGAGACAATCGAGCTTTTTGGGACACTTTCATCCGTCGACGCTATGCCCACTGACATTGTTCCTCTAGTTCGGTAAATTACTGGAGTACATATAATAAATCCTCCCCGGCTCACTGCTCCCTCGGAATTAAGGTTCAGCGCTGAATAGCGATTCGTGTATCCTGGTACATACTTAACCGTGCGCAAGTTTTCAAGCGCGTTGGGCTTGGCGTTGGGAAAAGATGTCCCAGTCCATGCGCGCAAACCGGCAACCGCAGCAGTGATATTGAATTAAACGAGTGCTGCGCAGTTATTCATAGGTTTTTAGAACGGTAATCCTCTGGGTATGGCGAGAACTGGCCGTAGAGTCGGGAGTGTCGTCCCAGATCCTTACCGTAACGACCAGTATATAGACCTCAAGTTCTTTCAGAACCTAACTCCCAACCAAACCCACTATAACGAATCGCGATGAAAGCCACCACTCTTTTTTATCTCGTGGCGGTCGCCGTTGCCGCTCAGGGCCAGGCGGCTTCAAGCTCGAGCTCGGAGGCATCGTACGTATTCTGGCCACTTTGAAGCTACATGCTCAGGATCCCGTAGTGCCGGGGTCTCTACTACTTCCTCAGTCCCCGTATCGAGCCCCTCATCGACGGCTCCCGCGTCAACCCCGGTATCTTCGCCGGCGAGCAACCAACCCAGCAACCCGGTCAATACCTCGAAACCGGTCTCGACGCCCGCAAGCACGCCGACGGGCTCAAAGACCTCTGGCAGTCTGCCCGCCTCCAGCCCAGCCAGCGGTTCCGCTACTGGAAGTGCACCTGGCAGCGGACCCTCGAAGCCGAGCGGCGCGGGACGCACCGTTGACGCTGGTACATGGGTGGCGGGTATCGGTGCTGGAATTTTGGCGGCCGTTCTGATCTAAGCACGGACTTAACATATGGACATTTGACATTTACCTCATGCAATACTTTTACACTACCTGTTAATCTCCCCCACCCCCTGGACATTGGCCTTCTTCGAATGGATGTACTTAAGTACTAGTAGAGCACGATTTATAAACTGCACCCGTCTGTGCAATGTATAATCGACGACTTGTAGACAACTCGTAAGTCGACAACCTGATTATATGAACCGTGGGAAACAGCATATGTCGAACCGTGGGAAATGAACATCTGATCCGTACCCTTTGCCGAGTCGAGGTCGCGCTGTGATTCAAGAAACCCCCGACTGGGGGCGCGAGAGGTTTGGTGACTGGTGATTTGCTGGTGATTCAGGGGAGTTCGAAAGGAACACGGTGGGCATAACTTTCTGGCGCTGGTTTGGTCTACCTCCTTCAGAAATATCAATTGAACTCCGCCGACAACAAGGTTCACACGTTTCTCTACGCGTAGCGGTGACAATGTACGCCATATCCTCCGCTCGTAGGGAACTGCAGCCCCCAGCTGACCGGCAATTTCACGCACCCTAGGCTGCACCCGTCGCATGCCCTGCAGAGTCGAAAGAGCCATGCTGTAATCCAATCAAGCATATGTGCAGGCAAGGATACATGAATAGATGTAATCGTAGTGTGCGTTCATGTCATTGTGCTCATCTGTAAATCGTTCTGCGAAAATCGATCCGCCGCCGAGAGTCCTAGTCTTTCGCCGACAACAGCGCCGCCAATCCAAGGCCAGCGTGCCACGACGTTGAGAAGCGGGGCGGGGACGCTGGATCGACTGCACATAGGTTAAACGAATTGTCGGGCCCCGGAGGTAATATATAGCACCCACACTTGGGGCATTCGGCTAAATCTTGGGGTTCAATAAATTCCACTTTTGTTGAAGGTTGGAGCGTTGCCACCTGGGGGGAAGTCAAGAGCTTGAATAGGTTGTCGGGGCGGGAGGGTAGAACTGCGGTGAAACAGAAAGGTGGGGCGGGAATTTCGGTCGAAGGCAAGTTCTGCAAGTTCTGGATTGGCCTCGACACCGTTGTTGAGGACTCGGGTACATCTTCGAACCGGAAATAACTCCCCGGGCGGAAAGGAAGGGCCGGGGCCGGTACTTCAAGACGGGGCAATAATCCAGATCCGAAATCGAACGATGTAATTCTCGCTATATGCCCGGTTGAGGGTGCTTGGAACTTGGTGGAAAGGCGTTGCGTGGCCGCGGGCGGCGGGGAATCCCAGAAGTTGAACGCAGTTTTGGTGCGAGAGGTCAAGACAGCGCGTTTGGCGGACGGGGTCCAAGGCGAAATGTCGCCTAGGAAGGATTGAAAGTCCGGCTGACTGGGTAAATCGCGAGAGTTGAACGTCTTGGGGCTGCGTTTGCGCTGAGTTTGCTGACGCGCCGACTTGGACGACTTGATTGCTGCGGGGGAGCGCTTTACGGGGTTATAGGCCCGGTTCTGACGAAAGAAAGTCAGAGAAAGATGCCGAAGGAATGTCGGGGCGTACTTCTTTCGATTCGGTACTTGCGGAACCACCACGATTCATAAGACCGACAGCGTGGCCTATTCAACGGTGAGCAACGGTGAGCACATATAGAATATGTGGGATACAGACCTTGAGAATAGCAATAAGTGCGATCCCGCATCGCTAATACGCGACTGGACGATGAGCGTCGTCAGCCCGAGGTTTCACCGTTTTCTTACCGCGCGGACAGTTGGGAGTTGTTTTCCTAGAGGGTTTGCCACTCATACTGGCGCCTGGCGAGACAACGCGGAAAGAGCGAGAGACGTGAACGATGGTGGGAGTCGGAGAACAAAAGGTTGCGTGGCTTTGTTGTGTTAATGATCGCAATGATCTTGCCTCTTGCCTCTTGCCTTCATACCAACGCTGAATAGAAGAGCTCAAAAATTGTTCTGCGTCTCGAGTGCAAACATCTCGTTACTATATTCGATTTCCTCAAGCTTCCGTCTTCAAGTTTCTCCAATCTTTGCGAGTCCAACTCTCAACAAGACAGTCAAATTGTCAGTGGACGCGTCAATAATTTCATACAAGTACAGCAAAAGTACAGCAAAAGTACAACGATTAATACAAGATAATCTGTCCGGAAACGCGGGTGCGCAAGGAGCGCGGAGGTGTGGGGATTTACCATCCATGGCCTCCCTTCTGGTGGTCTCCGCCCTTGTTGTGGTCGCCGCCCTTGTTGTGGTCGCCGCCCTTGTTGTGGTCCCCACCCTTGTTGTGGTCACCGCCCTTGTTGTGGTCACCGCCCTTCTGGTGGTCGTGGTCGTTGCCTCCGCCGTACCCGCCGTCACCGCGCCCGTAGTGGCCGCCCTTCCCACCCTTCTCTCCTCCCTTCCCGTGCTCCCCGTGGTCCCCGCCCTTCTGGTGGTCGCCGCCCTTGTTGTGGTCGCCGCCCTTGTTGTGGTCGCCGCCCTTGTTGTGGTCCCCACCCTTGTTGTGATCCCCGCCTCTGTTGTGATCACCGTCCTTGCCTCCACCATAACCATCGTCGCCGCGACGGTAGTGCCCGCCCTTCTCGCCTCCCTTCCCGTGCTCCCCGTGGTCGCCGTGGTCGCCGTGGTCACCGCCCTTGTTGTGGTCCCCACCCTTGTTGTGGTCCCCACCCTTGTTGTGGTCCCCACCCTTGTTGTGGTCACCGCCCTTCTGGTGGTCGTGGTCGTTCCCGCCCCCGTACCCGCCATCACCGCGCCCGTAGTGTCCACCCTTCCCGCCTTTCTCTCCGCCCTTCCCGTGCTTTCCATGCTCGCCGTGGTCACCGTGGTCACCGTGGTCGTGGTCTCCGCCTTTGTTGTGATCACCGCCCTTGTCCCCACCGTGCCCATCGTCCCCGCGGCGGTAGTGGTCCTTCCCGCCTTTGCCATGGTCGTGATCATGGTCTTTCCCGCCTTTGCCGTGGTCGTGATCCTTCCCCCCTTTGCCGTGGTCGTGGTCGTTGCCCTTGCCGTGACCTTTGCCCTTGCCGCCGTACCCATCATCGCCGCGTGGATAGATGGGCGGGCAACAAAGACCACCCTTGAGAGAGTGGCCTTCGGGGCAGATCTGCTTGTCGACGCACCGACCCTTGATGCAAGAGTGGTCGACGCGGCAAGGACTGCAGTTCTGTTTCTAAATCGCAGTCAGCATCATTTCAAATCTTCGACATAAAGAAATGTCCGACCTTGTGATCGTCAATGTCGCCAGCGAGGGCGGCTGATGAGACCGCAAAGACGGCGACCACGGCCGCTACTGTGGCTGCTGAGAAACGCATTGGAGAGGAAGGCTGGAGAGGTAGGTTGGTAGGAACGAGGAAGAGCTGGATTGCTGGAGAATTGAGCAGGGACGGCGTCGCCTTTATACCAGGTTAGCACCTATTCCAGGCTAGATGAACCTCGAGTACTCACCCACCGCTCTGATGGCGCGTATAGAGCTGTCCGATGTTTATTTCAATGGTAAACATTCGCCTTGGATGCGTAAGCGCGTCGAAACGCGCTTGAAGTGCGGGCTAACGATGTACGCTTTCGGCGGTGTAGCGCAACCGTGTTAAGACCAGAACGGACTATATTGAACATACAGAGGGTTGCTCGTGACCAAAAGACGCTGGGTTCGTTCATTTCATCTAGACGGAAGATTACCTGACGCTCTTTCATCCAGTCCAAGGCATCGCCGGCCTGAGAGGCCCTGATTATTTGGCGGCGCCTAGGTTGCTTGCAACCGACACGGAATTAGCATCAATCATATCCGAAGCTGTAGAAACGTATTGATCAAGCTGCCTCGACCTGCTTCAGCAAAAAAAATCAAGTTTTCTCCTCTGGCTGCTCCAGGCAGAAGTTCAAAGGCCGCGCTAGCAGCAATTAATTGATTGGGTGATCTGTGTCAGTGTTCATTCAACCACGCTGGGCAGTTGCATTATTCCAGGTTCACATTCTGCCTCGATCATGAGACACAAGAAATTACGAACGTTAAAACAAGTTGGGTACATTGCAACTACTCCAGCTTTAAATTAACATCCCTGCATCGCAACAGACCAAACGTGCATGCCAAGCTACTGAAGTATAAGCAGAGTATTTGGAAAAATTCAACGACTGTAAGTTCGGCGGTGATTTGTGTCAGGATCGGTGTTAGATGGCCAAGGTGGGATCCGCAAATGGTACACAGTCACAGTATACACCCTTTGCTAAGAACGAATTAAAAACTCGTTCGTAATTCTCCTTAACTGCCGACTTTGTGTATTCAGATGCCGGACTGCTTTCAATTATACAACTTCCGGCATGTGGGTTTAGGGGATGAAGAGCTTCGCTCGGATGGCGCACGTACGTACCAAGTTCAGCAAAGGCCAAGCGTCAATTAGGTTACTTCCCGATGTGGACTCGCTACATTGCGCTTTGATTTATTCGTTTCGTCATACGGTTACCGCCCAGTTCATTAGACGGTGGACAGGATTACGTTGAAGTCGCCGCGGCAAAGCGCTGGCAGGAGGTAGGAAGTATGATGAGGGTTGAGGCAGAATTGGGTTTCAATTCTGCTGAAGCTTAACGAAGTGCTACGGGAGGTCTCCCATCTTTTATTCATTCATTTTTCGCCAACATTCAAGCAGAATTATTCGGCGGGTATTTCTCCCACGGTGATTCAGTCGGCGTTCCGACGGGAGCAGACCCTCCGTTTACTTCATAGGGTGTAATTGTCAGTATCTATGGCCTATGATACAGTCCAAATGCTGCACAGGTTTTAAACTGAACCGTGGGAATACGCGACTCGGGCCCGAAGTTAAATCCTCAAGGTATTCCTTCTCCCAGAACGTTAATACTGCGAGAGCCGATGCTAAAATGCTTCGGACTGGGCAAAGAGATCGATCTGTCGCAGATGAATAAAGAAACGAGCTGGCTAGGATATTTCGGGTCGGAAGAACAGGTTGTATGAATCCTACAATTTACTCAAGGCGAGACACACTGGCGTGGTTATTGTAGTTCACCCGGCGTAGTCGTTATGGAACGAAAGTTCAACCTCGGCGATCTCCGGCTCACAATAATGATGCCATCACACACACGCGGTAACGTGATACTCACGCGAATACAACGGGACGCACCTTCATGTCGCGTCGCGACCTCGTCGTCAACGCTTCGCCTTTCTCGCGATCCCTCTTTAAAAGACGTGTTGTTTGATCAAATCTACAGCCTGTCTGTCCATCACATAACTGCCACCGCTATTTGACAGCACCGCCCGTTTTCTTCCCCCACCTATACACCAACTACACACCTTTTCCTGGCTGTCCCTCATCCCAGAACGCGGTATGAATACAATTAAACTAGTCGTCGTTGGCGATAGTGGTGTAGGGAAAGTCCGTCCCATTGTAATGCTCCAACGCAACAAATGTTGATGGCAGTATAGACCTCCTTGCTATTTTCGCATACGACCAACAAATTTCCCACTGATTATATCCCGCTTGTACGTAGCTTAGGAATCTCCCAATTCGCTTGTCCCATTCGAGCTCTTCCTGCTTAGATCTTCGACAGTTGGGCGAAAATTATCACAGTTGGAACAGAAACCTATACTCTGCAGCTCTGGGACACTGCTTGTCAGTACTGATCCAAAATGCTCTGCGCTTTCATACCGACTGCAGTGCTGCAGCCCGGCTGGAGGATGACCGCCTCCGCCCCCTCTCATACCCGCACACGGACGCTTTCCTCATTTGTTTCAGTGTCGGATCCCCCGCGTCCTTCGATAACATCAAAGAGAAGTGGTACCCGGAATTGCAACACCATTGCCCCGGCGTTCCGTTCCTTCTTGTCGCGACGAAGACTGATCTCGGAGACCCGTCTATTGAGAACGCTGCCGGAGAACCATTAG
This sequence comes from Mycena metata, assembly GCA_029378385.1. Lineage (NCBI taxonomy): Eukaryota > Fungi > Basidiomycota > Agaricomycetes > Agaricales > Mycenaceae > Mycena > Mycena metata. The sequence goes on along the minus strand of JARKIB010000311.1, from coordinate 63,649 downwards.
TAACGAGAGTCCAAGGAGAGAAGCTCGCAAAGCAACTTGGCGCTGAAAAATATCTCGAGTGCTCGGCCAAGACTTACCAGGGTCTCGAAAACGTTTTCGATGAGGTTCGATTCCACCCTCTCTGATTTCGACTCCGGACTCTGTCTGACTTTCCCTGAGGGTATCGCCGCTGCGGTCAAGTACAAGACACCTCAGCCTATAGCCCGCAAACGCGCGGTAAAGTGCATTGTGGTCTAGATCAAGTACTGTCCTAGAGAGTCGAAGCCTGCTGGCCGTCGCAGCTGCATACCCACCATGCGTGGTATCTACACGAACGCGAGGTATTCTGCTGGTTGGTGGTATCAATCAAGACGAAGTACAAGTAGTTACGAGAAAATTACGAATTATAAACGAAGGATAGGAAAGTCGCGCCTAACGGGAAAGAAAACGGGAGTGGATCTATCGGTCATCATCCGGCGCCGGCGCCATGCCAAAGAGCTGCTTAATGTCCTTCACGCTCATCTTGTGCAAACTCGCCCCGTTCCCCTCGCCCAAAGCCGCCGCCGCCAGCCCGACTTTCACGTCCTGCAGCTGAAGCATCCTGGAAATTCATCGGTGGGTCAGAAAAGGATGGAGAGGACAGTGCTGCGCGCGTACCGCTGCTCGATGGTGTTCTCGACGACGAGCCGCTTCACCCACACCTCCTTGTTTTGGCCGATACGATGCGCACGGTCGTAGGCCTGCGTTTCTGCCGCGGCGTTCCAGCTGGAAAGTGGGTCAGTGTGAAGGTGGAGAGGGAAGCTCGGACGATGATACCTCAGGTCCATACTGGAGATTCAAAGTTAGTAGAGGCAAGGTGTGAGCGATAGGTCTACGCACTTGATGATGCGGTTCGCGGAGACGAGATTAAGTCTGGGGGGATGGGTCAGTACTCGCCACCAGCCCTAGAAGCGATACTTACCCCACGCTACCGCATTTCGTGCTGCAAGCGTCTCGTCAGTCTCGATATACAAAGAACAAATCGCGGCACGCACCTGATAAGAATGATTTTGGGTCCTCCAGGCTTCTTGAATGTAGCCAAGACAGCATCGCGCGCAGCGCGGTCCATCTTCCCGTCGAACCTTAACGCCCGCAAACCATGCCGGGAGAACAAGATCTCGATGAGGTCGAGCATCGACGTCCCTGCATCGAATAAATTAGCGACTGCACGCAGCACGAAAGGGGCGGGACATACACTGCGAATAACAGATCGTCTTGTCCCCGGTCGACTCCCACTCCTTCAGCAGCCTCATCATCTCGAGCATCTTCGTGCTCGCCTCGAGGTCGTCGTCGCCGCGACCCCAATTCGATATAACCGCGTCCGAGGGCATATCGACGTCGTCCTCGTCGTCCCCCGACTTGTGCTTCCTCCCCCTCGGTGACCCCGCCTTGCCCTTGCCCTTCCACTTCTTGCCTGTCGAGATCGATTCCTCCTACACGGACACACACACATGCGCATGAGCGATACCAGCCTCACAAAAAAAGCAGTCCGACAAACCTTCTCCTCCTCCTTCTTCAACGACCCCAGCAGCGGCACATCGGGCATATCGTCGTCCGAGTCCGAGTCGAGCAGACGGTCCTCGAACGCCTTGTGCGGCGGCGGACGCACATGCACGCTGCTGCTCACGTCGTCGCTCCAGCTGTACCGTGGGCGCTTCGCGTGCTCGCGCTTGGAGCGCGCGTGCTGGGCCAGCTCGTCCTCGGTTGGCTCAAAGGCAGACGACTTGAAGATCTTCTTCGACTTGAGGTCCGTCATCTTGTGGCAAGTCGGGCCTGGGCGACGAGCCATCAGCACACGCATACATACGCGGAGGCAAAGAGAGACGACGTACAAGGCCGGAGTCCTTTGGCGGCTGCTTCCTCGTACTCCTTCTCCGCGGCAGCGTTCTGCTTCTCGTTCCCGTGGCCGCTGTACCGGTCATCCAGTCAGCGCGGCGTCAGGAGGGGGAAGATGCGCGATACGCACAAGATCCCGTCGTGCGCGATGGCCGAGTTACTCAAATCAAGGGTGCAGTCTACATCCTCGCGTTAGATTGATAATCCAAGGATGTCAGTGAATGCGACTTGCCAAAACAAATCTCATGCCCGCATGGCAGAACACGCCCGTTGTCGCCCAAGAACACTGGTTCGCCGCGAGTTAGTTATTCGTTTACACTCGAGACGCAAAGCGAGACTCACGGTCCTTGCACACGGGACAATTCGACGACTCCGCGTTCGCCTCGTCGTCGTCGTCCAGCAGCTCCGCAGCGCTCGTGCGTATGAGGAACCTGTCGCAGAATATCAGCGCTATGGCCAAGACAAAGAAAGTATTGCATACCTGCGCTTGACCTGCATCGCGAGTATAAGTCAACTGCAGGAAATAACGAGGACGGAAAGCACCCACCGCATCCACCCACGGCTTCCCCATGAGATTCAGCGCACGCCCGCGCTCCTTCTCGGTGTCGCTGCCCATGAGCAGCGTGGGGTCGCCGAAGCCTTGCCCTTCCGCGATCGACTACACAGCACGAGTCGTCAGCATTGACGCCCGCCACGGAGGAGGTCGGGCGTACCAGAATGAGATGCGGGTGGCAGCAAAGCTGACGGAGGCGTAGGATCATCACCTGAAGGACGCGGGTTAGCTGGTGATGAGAGTGGGGAGACGAGGAACATACGAGGACCGCCGCATGGCTGCGCAGGAAGACATGTCAGCCAACGCGCACAAAGAACAAAGGCGCTATACACACTTCTTCACGAGCGTCCCCGCACGGATAAACCGATTCAAGCTGATCTTCGACCGCTTCTCGAACGAGTCGTAGATCTGCGGCAGCAAGGATTGTGAGCTGAGGCATGAATGTCGGCGGGACGGTACTCGCCTCGCGCTCCTCGGGGGTAAACTTGAGCGTCACGATCTCGATGTCCTTGCGGGGGAGAGTGAGGATCGGCTTGCCCTCGAGCGTCGAGGTCTTGGTGCGCCGGAGCAGCAGCGGCTTCAAGATCATCTGCGCCCGTTGCCCCGCGAGCGGCGCGTCGGAGAGCTGCACTTTCGCCTGCAGGAATATCATCAGCACCTTCATTCTGTTCTTTTACGATGTATGATGCACTTACGACGTGCTCATTGAACGCGTTAAAGTCATTCCACGGACGGAAGCGCCCGAATCGCAGCAGACCGTAAATGTCCGCAAGCGAGTTGGTTACCGGTGTTCCGGTGAGCATCCACCGATACTTGGCGCGGACGTGCGCGAGACTGAGGCTCGCCTTCGTCGAGCGGTTGCGGATGTACTGCGCTTCATCTGCAATCGCCCTGTACCAACGGCACTTGGCGAGGACGCCGCTGCAGGGTCGCGTCGTCAACTTCTAAATCGAAGCAAGGCTTCCAGAGGACTTACCCGTGTTTTGCCAGCCATTGGGTCTCGTCGTCCGGATCAACGTCTTTGGGGATGTGAAAGTCCATGCTGAGGGTCTGGTACGTCGTGATGACCACCTGCGACGCGTGAGTTGGGGTGCAACGGACAGAGAATGGCGCGTACATCGTATTCCTTCACCTCCGACGTTTTCTGCAAGCAGATCAGCGCACGACAAATCCAGCATGTCTTCGTAAACTAACCTTGAGCTTGTCCTTTCCGTGGTGAAGCCGGACCGTGAACATCTCGTTGGTCTTGCTCTCGATCTCATCCTTCCACTGCGACGCGTTAGGCTAGCCCAGATGGAAATCAAAGATGCACACCTGTTGGAGAAGGGCAGCGGGGACGACGATAAGCGTCGTGCGCGCTTCCTCATCGGGTCCAGGGAGATTCATCGCCATTGTTGCGATCATCTGCACCGTCTTTCCAAGCTGCCACAAAGAAATCAATAAACATCCGAGGACGACAGCATGAACGTACACCCATATCATCCGCAAGGATCCCGCCCTTGTCGTGGCTACGCTCGCGCTTAAGCATCCTGATCGCAACTCAGAATGCGGAGCAGGCAGTAGACGTCATAAACTTACCACGCCACTCCAATGGCCTGGTGGGCCAAAAGGCGCACTTCAAGCCCGGGCAAAAGGTCCTGGGCGCTGCGAACGAGTCGGTTACGCACCGAAAGAGGGTTGAATGGACCTACCTATCGAGCCCGAGCTCGCGCATGCAGTCTTTGACCGTGAGGCCATCGCTGAGATTGTCCAGCGACCGGGTCACAAACTCGGCCATTCTGAAAGGAAACGTCAATCTCAAGTCGCCCAAAACTCAAACAGAACGACGCACCGCTCCTCCTGGTCGTGTCCGCCAATATCGATGGCGCGCACGGGGGTGTTCTGGTCGTAGTTCAGCTGGAAGCCGCCCGCGGCCATGGGGGACGAATTGAGGGTGCTGGAGAGAAAACCCGCGTCTGCCATCGCCCCGGAGTCTCCCAGAGACTTTGCCTGGACTTGGCGCGCGAGATCGACGGGTCTGGCGCGCTTTTTGAGATTGGAGCCGCCCGCTTCCGCATTTGGGGTGTTTGAGTCTTGTAAAGGTGTCCGTTTCCGTGGGGTGTCGTGCGACGACGCGTCCACGGCAACATGTAAGGCTTCAAGGATGCGCGAAGCCTGCGTTGAGGGCTTTTCCATAGCGAGCTACGGTAGTTCAGGACAAAGGTATTTGTTTGTGCATGTTCCGTTCCAAGCTTGTTGACCTTTTGATTGCCGTAGATTTTCCCACGGGCACCACTTGCGCTCCAAAACGATCACCAAAAATTGCGCCTGTTACGGCGGACAACGAATGGAAAGCTGTGCTTCTCTAGTTTCATTGCGCTCCATCCAGAAGGCTTACTTACTGCGGTCCGAGACTCATGGGCTTATCTTGGCAGCCTCGCGCAGCAACAGGCAGCAACTTGGCAGCAACTAGCTATCGGATCCTGAGCTGCCCGTAATCCGCACTGTATTTCTCGGATATATCCACCCCGCTGCATAGCACTATCTCACCCCGGAAACCCGCGTCAATATCCTAAGTAGATCGCCCGTGCTCATAGCCCACTGAACTTGGCTGATTATCTTGATGATGCGGCTCTGTGCGTGCTCAACTTGGCCCTATTCTTCCATTTTCAGTATTCTATGACTACGAAAAATCGGACGGCTTGTCAAGGAAGTTTTGGTCAACTTATCCCTTGTAAAGGATCTGTCGGCTCAAAAACACCGACCCGAGATCGGTCTGGTTAGTGCGCCGTCTTTGGTACTCGCATCACCTAGCCTTCTATCGTGACGAGGAGGTCTAACTCGGCAGCCATGGTCTGGGGTTCTCGGCCATTGGATACCTATATAACCCTTAACACCGAGGGATGCAACGAACGAAGCGCCCCTTGTCTCGACTCCCATGGCCACTTTCAAGATGAGCACGACTGAAGAGGACGTCTCTGGCAAAACCTTTGACTACGTTATTGTCGGCGGAGGCGTAAGCTGGCTTCATGTTCCAAGCCCATTTCCCCGTGAACTGAGCTGATTATCAGACGGCCGGCCTTGCACTTGCCTCGCGGCTTTCAGAGGACCCTTCCGTGACGGTGGTCGTTCTCGAAGCAGGGGAAGCCAACATCGGGGACCCCAATATCCTCGTTCCAGCTCAATTCGGCAAGACGTTTACGAATCCCAAGGTCAGCGCGTGGTTCACAGCCGCATGATTCCCGCTAATGGGGTGACGAAGTACGACTGGGCGTTTCCGACCGAGAAACAAAAATACTCTAACGATAAAGAGTTCATCTGGTCAAGAGGAAAAGGCCTTGGTAAGTAGAGGAGTCGAATCGAACACACATTTTGAACTCTACTGCACAGGAGGAAGTTCTGGTCTCAACTTTTGCGGTAATGACCAAATCTGTTTACATTCATCCGTTTAACACCAGCGGCATAGCATGGGTCAAACCCCCTGCCGCAGACATCGACGCCATCGAAAAGCTGGGGAACCCTGGCTGGAACTGGCAGGAATATATGAAGTATTCTCAGCGAAGCGAAACGTTGGTGCTTCGATTTAGTTAATACCGAATTTCCCTCATACACTTCTCGAAGCTTCCACCCTGCGGCTCAAGAGCAAATGGACGTGTATCCGCATACCTACGAAGCCAGATTTCGGGGGACCTCTGGTCCCATTCACACCACCGTCCCATTTCATTACCACGCCGTCGACTCGTTATTCCAACAAACCCTCGTGAACAAAGGGCTGAAAAATATCAAGGATCCCTACGGCGGTGATGTGGGTTAAATTCTCGCAGGCGCCATGTGATGTCCACTGACACCTCACATGTAACATGTAGATAAATGGTACCTGGATGGCAAATGCGAATCTGGATCCCCGAACATGGACCCGTTCTTATTCCACAACTGGCTATTTTATACCAGCGCACGATAGGCCCAACTTACAGGTAACTTCTTATGTTGACCTATTGATCTTTTCAACTCGATGTTGAATCATGTTTTACAGGTCCTAACAGGAGCCACGGTCGCTCGAATTTTATTCGACGATGCAGTGGATGGTCATGATTTAACGGCTACAGGCGTTGAATTCCAACACGATGGACGTACATACCAAGTCCATGCGAAGCACGAAGTCATTCTGAGCGCCGGGTTGGTACAAGTTTCGACCAAACATGCACGCTGCTGCTCACCATTTACAACGGTTTAGGGCCATCCAGAGCCCTCAAATCCTCGAACTCTCCGGTGCGTCCCAGATGATTCGCAATAGCTCAGAACCTGAACCAAATTCAGGCATCGGACGTGCAGAAGTACTAAAGAAGATCGGTGTCGATATGAGGATTGAACTGGACGGAGTTGGAGAAAACGTCCAGGACCACACGTGCGAATTACCTTATCCCAACCCGCGAGTATTTGATTTGAACCAAAGCTTCGTGGGAGTATCATTCGAGCTTACTGGCTCGCCAGAGACATACGACCAGATGCGTGACCCGGGATATCAGGCAGAGGCATTGAGACTCCAGTGCGTTCAAGTGTCCAATGCAGCTGGCATAAATGCTAATCCTACGTTTCAGCGCGGAGGGCCGTGGTCCCCAACGCATGGGAATTACATCCTTCGCGTACTTTCCACTCTCCGCGGCCACAATAGATGCTCCAGTCCTCATTGAACGGGCCGCTGCACAGGTCCTCGCCACTGAAATCCTCCCACCGGGCCGGCGTGAGCAACTCGACCTTCAAATCGCTTGTCTCAGGGACGATACCAGCGTCGACCTTCAGTTGATCGCATTCCCTGGCTTTTTTACCGCGTCAGTTGTTCGACTTTGTTTTTATTATTATCTATATTCACGTCCGTCCACAGACTGTGTCAGTTCCAAAATCTCATTCAACCGTACATTTGACTAGCTGACTCGTTAACAGCTACTCCGGAGCCAGGCAAGAGCTATTGCACTGTTCTGGCGTTTTTGAACCACCCTCTGTCGCGCGGGACAATTGTTCGTTTGCAGCCGCCGCAGTTTACCAACTGATGCTGATAAACCTCATAGCACGCCAAGTCCGCTAGCCCATTCGACCTTCCGACGATCGATCCTCACTATTTTGAGCAGGACTTCGGTGAGCGAATCCACCAACTTTGGTTAGATCTTTTGGTTGATGTATTACTGCCCTCTAGACCTGGAGATCCTCGTTCAACACATCAAGTATACCCGAACGATGACTGATACTGAGCCTTTTAAGTCTGGTGTCGTGCGAGAGGTTGACCCCGGACCCAAGTGTGTTACGGACCAAGACATTCGGGGTACGTCCTTCGAGTGCCCCCAAAAAAGGCTGTTGAATGTTCTGAAATTCGAGCAGAATATATCAAGAACACCCACGGAACGTCGTGGCGTAAGTAGTTAGCACCCACGCAATCTCTTCAATCCTCTGACTCTCCCTAGACACGATTGGCAGTTGCTCAATGTTGCCTCGGGAGAAACAAGGGGTCGTCGACCCGGAGCTCAGAGTCAGCAGTAACGACTGTTGCAATAGCATTCCGCTCACACACGTTAGGTTTACGGGACGCGTAACCTCCGGGTTGTGGACATCAGCATCATCCCCATTCACATCGCCGCCCATACTCAAGGTATTTCTCAGAATTCAACCTTGAGTCACTGAAAAGCTTCCCTACGCATAGCTACCGCGTACATGATCGCTGAAAAGGGTATGTCCCAGCACCCAGTTTGTTCATTCATTCATACTGAGTGCTCTGTGATCCAGCTGCCGACTTGATTAGAGCGTCCTGGCTCCAGCGAGTCTGAAATACTCGGATTACAATTTGAAGTTCAGTAGACGAAAATTTAAAAAACAGCGCCAGAAAGTTTTACTGATTGCTGAGCATCAATAATGGGGACCCCGCGGTGGCCTGTAAATTTGGTCGAACGGGACCTCTTCTAAAGAGGTATTGCGAAAAAGGCGAAGCGTTGACGACGCGACACATAAGGGTACCGTGACCGTCTTACCCACGCGAGTATCACGCTACCGCGTGGGTGATCCGAAGTTGAACTTTCGACGTGTTGCATATGAACGCATGCAACGACTACGCCCCGCGTGAACTACAATAACTACGCCAATGGTATTTCATAGGGTGTCACTGTAGGTATCCATCCTGCGATACAGTCCAGATGCTGCACAAGTTTAAACTGAACCGTGGGAATGATCCACGGCCGAAGTTGAATCTTGAGTTGAATCCTCAGAAGGTTGATACCGCGAGAGACCGATGGTAAAATGCTTCGGATTGAGATTTGTCGCAGATGAATCATCATAAAGAAGGGAGCTGGCCAGAATATTTCGGGTCGGACGAACAGGTTGCATGCATCTTACAATTTACCCAAGGCGGGACACCTCGAGGCTCGCAGTATTCTTACCGGAGCGCCTGCTCCCGTCGGAACGCCGGCTGGATCACCGGCGGATAGATACCCGCCGAATAATCATGCTTGAATGGTGGCGAAAAATGAATGAATAAAGATGGAGACCTGTAGTACTTCGCTGAGCTTCGGCAGAATTGGAACCCAATTCGGGCTCAAACCTCATCGTAATTCCTACCTCCTGCCAGCGCTTTGCCGCGGCGACTTCAACGTAATCCTGTCCACCGTCTAATGAACTGGGCGGTAACCGTATGACGAAACGAATAAATCAAAGCGCAATATAGCGAGTCCACATCGGGAAGTAACCTAATTGATGCTTAGCCTTTGCTGCACCTGGTTCGTACGCGCGCTATCCGAGCGAAGCTCTTCACCGTCCTAGACCCACACGCCGGAAGTTCTACAATTGAAGTAGATCGAGTAATCCGGCATCTGAATCCGCACAGTCGGCAGCTGAGGAGCATGACGAAAAAGTTTTGAAGTGTTTAAAGGGTGGGAATATACTGCACGCATTTGCCATTTACGGATCCGACCTTGGCGAAATAATCCGTTCTAACACCTATCCTGACATAGATCACCGCCGAACTTAAGGTCGTTGAACTTTTACCAAATACTCCGTTCATAATTTTCATGATCAGTAGCTTGGCATCACGTTTGGTCTGCTGCGATGCTAAAGTTGGAGTAGTTGCAATGTACCCAACTTGTTTTAACGTTTGCAATTTCTTGCCTCACGATCGAGCGAGAATGCGAGCCTGAATAGGGCAACTGCCCAGCGTGGTTGAATGAACTCTCGGACACATGTCGCCCACACAATTAATTGCTGCTAGCGCGGCCTTACAATTTCTGCCTGGAGCAGCCTGAGGAAGAACTTCAGTTTTTCTGCTGGAGCAGGTCGAGGCAGTTTGGTTAATATGTTTCTATAGCTTCGAATAGTTTGATGCTAATTCCGTGTCGGTTGCAAGCAATAATCAGGACCTCTCAGCCCGGCGATGCCTTGGACTGGATGAAAGAGTAAACGGAAGATTAAATGAACGAACCCAGCGTCGTTTGGTCACGAGCAACCTCTGTATGTTCAATATAGTCCGTTCTGGTATTAACTTGCGGCACACGGTTGCGCTACACCGCTGAAAACGAACATCGTTAGCCCGCACTTCAAGCGCGTTTCGACGCGCTTACGGATCCAAGGCGAATATTTGCCATTGAAATGAACATCGGACAGCTGTATACGCGCCATCAGAGAGGTGCGCATGAGGGGTGAGTACTCGAGGTTCATCTAGCCTGTAATGGGCGTTAACCTGGTATAAAGGCGACGCCGTCCCTGCTCAATTCTCCAGCAATCCAGCTCTTCCTCGATCCTACCAACCTACCTCTCCAGCCTTCCTTTCCAATGCGTTTCTCAGCAGCCACAGTAGCGGCCGTGGTCGCCGTCTTTGCAGTCTCATCAGCCGCCCTCGCTGGGGACGCTGACGACTACAAGGTGGGAGGCTTTTCCGGACCATGGAGATTTCAAACGAGGCTGACTGCGATTTAGAAACAGAACTGCAGTCCTTGCCGCGTCGACCACTCTTGCATCAAGGGTCGGTGCTTGGACAAGAAGATCTGCCCCGAAGGCCACAGCCTTAGGGGTGATCTCTGCTGCCCGCCGATCCACTACGTACGCGGCGACGATAGGCACGGCGGGAAAGGCAAGGGCAACGACCACGGCCACGACCACGACCACGACCACGGCAAAGGGGGGAAGGATCACGACCACGGCAAAGGCGGGAAAGACCATGATCACGACCACGGCAAAGGCGGGAAGGACCACTACCGCCGCGGGGACGATGGGCACGGTGGGGACAAGGGCGGGGATCACAACAAGGGCGGTGACCATAACAAGGGCGGTGATCACAACAAAGGCGGGGATCACAACAAAGGCGGAGACCACGACCACGGTGACCACGGTGACCACGGTGACCACGGCGACCACGGAAAGCACGGGAAGGGTGGAGAGAAGGGCGGGAAGGGCGGCCACTACGGGCGCGGTGACGGCGGGTACGGGGGCGGGAACGACCACGACCACCAGAAGGGCGGTGACCACAACAAGGGTGGGGACCACAACAAGGGCGGTGACCACGGCGACCACGGCGACCACGGAGAGCACGGGAAGGGAGGCGAGAAGGGCGGGCACTACCGTCGCGGCGACGATGGTTATGGTGGAGGCAAGGGTGATGATCACAACAAAGGTGGGGATCACAACAAGGGTGGGGACCACAACAAGGGCGGCGACCACAACAAGGGCGGCGACCACAACAAGGGCGGCGACCACCAGAAGGGCGGGGACCACGGGGACCACGGGAAGGGAGGAGAGAAGGGTGGGAAGGGCGGCCACTACGGGCGCGGTGACGGCGGGTACGGCGGAGGCAACGACCACGACCACCAGAAGGGCGGTGACCACAACAAGGGCGGTGACCACAACAAGGGTGGGGACCACAACAAGGGCGGCGACCACAACAAGGGCGGCGACCACAACAAGGGCGGAGACCACCAGAAGGGCGGAGACCACCAGAAGGGAGGCCATGGATGGTAAATCGCCACACCGCCGCGCTCCTTGCGCACTTGTCCAAACTCCCTGGCTTCCGGACACATTATCTTGTATTAATTGGTATCTTGCTCGTTGTACTTTTGCTGTACTTGTATGAAATTATTGACGCGTCCACTGACAATGTGACTAGTACTGTCTTGTTGAGAGTTGGACTCGCAAAGATGGGAGAAACTTGAAGACGGAAGCTTGAGGAAATCGAATATAGTAACGAGATGTTTGCACTCGAGACGCGGAACAATTCTTGAGCTCTTCTATTCGGCGTTGGCATGAAGGCAAGAGGCAAGATCGTTGCGATCATTAACACAACAAAGCCACGCAACCTTTTGTTCTCCGACTCCCACCATCGTTCACGACTCTCGCTCTTTACGCGTTGTCTCACCAGGCGCCAGTATGAGTGGCAAACCCTCTAGGAAAACAACTCCCAACTGTCCGCGCGGTAAGAAAACGGTGAAACCTCGGGCTGACGACGCTCATCGTCCAGTCGCGTATTAGCGATGCGGGATCGCACTTATTGCTATGCTCAAGGTCTGTATCCCACCGGCTCTATATTGTGTCTGTCCTCACCGTTGAACAGGCCACGCCGTCGGTCTTATGAATCGTGGGGGGTATGCAAGTACCGAATCGAAAGAAGTACGCCCCGACATTCCTTCGGCATCTTTCTCTGACTTTCTTTCGTCAGAACCGGGCCTATAACCCCGTAAAGCGCTCCCCCGCAGCAATCAAGTCGTGCAAGTCGGCGCGTCAGCAAACTCAGCGCAAACGCAGCCCCAAGACGTTCAACTCTCGCGATTTACCCAGTCAGCCGGACTTTCAATCCTTCCTAGGCGACATTTCACCTTGGACCCCGTCCACCAAACACGCTGTCTTGACCTCTCGCACCAAAACTGCGTTCAACTTCTGGGATTCCCCGCCGCCCGCGGCCACGCAACGCCTTTCCACCAAGTTCCAAGCACCCTCAACCGGGCATATAGCGAGAATTACATCGTTCGATTTCGGATCTGGATTATTGCCCCGTCTTGAAGTACCGGCCCCGGCCCTTCCTTTCCGCCCGGGGAGTTATTTCCGGTTCGAAGATGTACCCGAGTCCTCAACAACGGTGTCGAGGCCAATCCAGAACTTGCAGAACTTGCCTTCGTCCGAAATTCCCGCCCCACCTTTCTGTTTCACCGCAGTTCTACCCTCCCGCCCCGACAACCTATTCAAGCTCTTGACTTCTCCCCAGGCGATAACGCTCCAACCTTCAACAAAAGCGGAATTTATTGAACCCAAAAGTTTCGCCGAATACCGCAAGTGTGGGTGCTATACTACCTCCGTAGCCGAACAATTCGTTTAACCTACTATGTGCAGTCGATCCAGCGGCCCCGCCCCGCTTCTCAACGTCCTGGCACGCTGGCCTTGGATTGGCGGCGCTGTTGTCGGCGACAGACTAGGATTCTCAGCGGCGGATCGATTTTCGCAGAACGATTTACAGATGAGCATAATGTCATGAACGCACACTACGATTACATCTATTTCATGTAGCTTTTCCTGCGCATATACGTTGGAATACAGCAGCCGGTATTCGGTCATTTGGACACCAATCTTGTGCGGGAGGTAGCGGCGCATGAATTAAGATGTGCGGTATTGATAGTTGGTGGGCTTAATTGAGCGCTTGCCTCGAGCATCCCGGTTGCGTCCCATGGGCAGTTGCATTCGTAAAATCGTTTTCGTGGCACGCACGGTGGTGGTAGAGATCGATGAAAAGGCAGTGTTCATATTCGCATCAGATGATAAGTTCGCATCAAATGAGGCTCGCATCAACGACGAGTGTCGGGACGCACGATCTTTACATGCTACCCTTATCTGCGGAGTATGACAACTTGCCCCGACGTGTATCCTCAAACCCTCTGTGTCAACAACTTCTGGAAACGTGTTGCGGAGGTCACTACTCGGTACCACGACAAAGAGCGAAAGTGGATAGGAGGAGAAGAAATTCGCGCTTGGAATGCTCAGAATAGAGAGGTGAGCAGGTCAAAGTTAACATCCGGGTGTTTAAACATCGTGGAACCATTGTATAGCCATGTTCAAAGTGCATTAACGGCAGAAGCAAACGCGTGTGTATCATCGACGCCGACCATCCAGCCTGTCGACCTTGTCGGCTTAACAAGGTGGCATGCGACAGAAAGACTCTGTTCGTGTTTGACATGACCAAGGACCAATTCTTTCCCACCTATTCGGAATTCCTGCGGGTCTTCCGAGACCGAAAGTCTAGTCAGCTGAAAAGACTCCGTCGCCAGGTGCAGAAATACAGGGTCATTGTCGAAGACGAAACAGGTGAATCAGCATCCACTTTTTATTCATGGCAGAACACTATTCACCGTTCCATTAAGAGAGCTACTGAACGCTGCCCATACACGGGAGATAGGTAAGAATCATATTTCATTGCAGCACGAGAAGCAGGCTTACAGGTGCACACAGAAGCCCACCGCAGGAAAATCAAGACGACAAGCATGCAAAGGATAGCGCTTGAAAACTTGAACATCGCCATGGGCATCGCTCGAACGCGTTCCACGGCGCAGAACATCGCCGCTTTCGCCGAAATTCTGGGATTTATGGAGGCAGCTGCGAATTATATCAATTCATGTATTGGAGAGCAAAGTAATCTGACAAACTGTTGATTCGACTCGAATCGGCGTGCAATCGCAATGGTAAAACATAAATCATAACTTAAATTGGAGAGAGGATAATGCATAGGACATAGGTGGGCATACAGAGACATGGGAATAGTCAGACCAGATAAACCGTATCGATAGAGAGCAAGCTGATGGTCAGAACACACTTTAAGTACGAGTTTTCGCGCGAAGGATGGGAGTTCCGCAACAATCGCCCAGTATGTTGCAACCGAGATTGGGCATTTTTTCGCCACCAGAGCTGAGTGCCGCTTTTTGTAGGAGGAAACGGTGTAGACGAAGGAGCCAAAAGGAACGACCGCTTTGAAAAGAGGAAGGACTTTATCGAGCCAGTAAATTGATTGAAACGTGCCTTTCCGATGCGCATGTATAATCTGGCCTACACGTCAATGGTCAGGTAGGAGGGTGGCTGTTGCCATTTAAGAAGGATTTGGCTGAATTGAGACTATAAACGCCGGCGTTGACCGGACTTTTGCAAGTTGCTGTCGTACAACGGTACAATATTAATGTGATGCCCAGACTCGGCACAAAAAAGCGTGGCGGTGTATTGAGGGGTATTCAAACCTCGCTTCCAGGTTCAAACCATTTACCTCTAGTATACGGCAGACCTCGACCGGCCAAGGTAAAAAATGTGCGAATCCAACTTGAAGTGCCTAATTGCGAATCGCGGAATCGGAGCAAAACTGAGGTGTTTCTCGGCCGGAAGTCGAATATAGGTCGAATACATTGAACAGTTAGCATTCGGCCCAGATTCGCAGTGGCTAGCGCCTAGTTGCAATTCCCGTGGTGGAGGAAGAGTGTCACACGGTGACGACGGTCTTGCCAAACCGACACAAATACGGCCTCGCCCCCATGATGCGCGCGCGGTACACGCAGCTACCTTCGTCGGACGACGATGCGCGGGGTCCAGTGACGCCTAGCGCCACCACCTTCGACGACGACGAGGAAGAAAAGCTCACTCGGCCACCACGAATCATCTACCCGCATGACCCTCGATTCGACCGACCGCCTCCGCCTACGTGGCAGCGGGTGGCTATAATACTTGCCATAATAATATCGGCAGGCCTCGCTGTGTGGTTGCAGAATGGGTTCTGGATTGGGGCCATCATTTGAAGGTGTGGTTTTATTTTGTGGTTTTATTTCGTTTCTTGTCGCTCATTCTTTCTGTAGTTTATAAGAGTTTATGCCAGCGTTATCAGATTCCTTCGCTCGAGGATGAACGCTCAATTAGGTCTGTTGTTGAGTCCACGCGAGTCCACCCAATTTCGCGCGAAGCAGAGATGGATGCTCCCCGGCTCATTATTTACTAGACAGCACTTTCGCATCGCACAGACGCTATTCAGCCAACACTGTACTCTATTGTATGCAGTCTTCCCATACATTGTTTGCGTTGAATGTGGCAGCCACAACTATCAATTTACACTCCGGATGTTGAGCGCTCATCTCGACGCCGCTGCCAGCCAGGTCCAAGAAACCAATGGATCCGAATGTCTTGGCGTGAATGAAGTGCATATGCTCACTTGTGGCGCCTCTTAATTTACGCCTATCACCTCGACCTGGTGAGCTCGATGCAGTCCTCTTCGCAACGCGTGTTGATTGCTTTCCCAGCATTCTGGAGCCGACCATATATTTTAACACCCTGAATCCACCGGGTAACATCTATTCTCCTTTGCGTCCTTCGCTTACCGCTAAATTCTTACGAGGCGAGAACGAGGGTGAAAAGCCGTCAGTAAGCACTGATCTCTTAATTGCATTTGGCCCCCAGTCCTCCTGCGGTCAATTCCATTTATCCTTGCAATGACCAGAGGAAGGACTCCGAATTTCGACTATTGCGGTCTGAGCACTTTAACTCTGATTTCTGGTCATTCGAACACACAAATTCGTGCAGCATTTAACGATACTGCTTTCGTATAAAACAGAAGTCTTTTCCTCCTCGTTTTCCAACATCCCTCCTCTTCACCCACACACATAAGCTACTTGTTCGACATGCGCCTCACATCCACCACCGTCGCAGTTCTGTGCCTCTTATTCTCCCTCTCTCCCACCGCGCTCGGCAACTCCGAGATCGAGGGACGGGGCGGAGAGGACGATGGGCACGGAAGAGATGTACGTCTGTCCTCCCCACTTCACCGCTTATGTTCATGTCTTATCGCACAGAACTCGCCCTGCTTCCCGTTCATCCTAAACAACAGCGACTGCGTGCGTGGCCGGTGCAAGGAGTCGCAGAAATGCGAGCTCGGCTTCAGCCTCGACCCGATCCGCCTGTGTTGCGTGCGCGACCATTACCCTCGCGGCAACGGCGACTCGGAGTACGGGAATGGTGGATCTGCCAGTGATCACGACGGCCATGGCGAAAACTGTGGCTGCCCTCCTGGAGAGCACGATGGAAACGGTGGCGGGAAGAGTGGCCATAAAGGATGGTGAGAATGGCAAGAAAACCGGCCACGAAGATGGATGCGGTGAAAAGGGGAACGACCACGGGTAGAAAAGTCACTTCAGCACTGTTTGGCTCGATTGGCGCGGCTCGAGGCGTCTTTCGCTCATTTATAATTTGAACCGTCTCTCATTTATTCGGACTCTCCTTACTCTTTCTTACCATATCTCCTCAATAATGCACGTACATAGATATTCTTAACATTAATACTCCTCTGGTTAACCCATGCGTCCCGGTTTGTTGAGATCGTTGTTCCAATCCGCAATCGTGGCTCGTATAACTTTCACCTGTGTCGCTAAGGCATAGATGGATTTCAACGGTTCCTGAAACCTGTCCTACTCACGTGAAGTCCGCGTTAATACAGACATTGTTCCCTTGGCATTGTATACCACTTTTAATTTTGTTCTACGGACTCTGCATTGAGTGAACCCCTGTCCAGTGGCAGTGCTAATTCATACCGAAGAGCCGGTTTTGGCGGTTGACGCGGCCCGGTGGATCGACGTTGATCAACGCGTACTTATATTCTTACCTCACATGTTCCTTGTCTGCCACAGCCGCACATACACGTACGCATTTGTCTTGTATATCTACCGCCCCCTTGTTTCTCTACTACATCTTCATTGTATACTTTCTTCTCAATATACTTTGGTCAATATATTCACTGGCTCAGCGTGCCCTTCGAAATGAGACGGCAATATCATTCACATCCCATTTACTCAGTTCGGGATGCGTCGGGGTCCAATGAATAGTCTAATATCTTCGGTGGGTCTCTCGTGCTCCATTTTTCCGTCTCAAACAATTCATCTTTGCTCTCCCCTTTTATATTTACTTCCCTCCAGAATGGATAGGCTTACGAATGAAGGAAACATCTTCGGTAGATGGCAATCCGTTCAACTCCAGCTCCTTTGCTTTCTTGTTCCTAGGGCGCGATCGATGGATCCATCCGAGGCCGATTTTGGCGAAACCTGGCTCTTGAAATGAACGATTTTTCATATGCACCACCTTGAAGTTGTTCTTTAACTGCAAAAACTCCCAATTCTATGACATTGGTGACAAAACTCTTTGGGGTCTCGATGGCTGAAGGAAGGCGGAATCCGGGCCCACATTCTCGGATGGGATATCATAGAACGGAAAGTCGGCCCTGGCCATACCGTACACGAACAATACAGGACAGCATAACAGCTGTATACGGGGTTTGGCAGCCGATTGCCTGTTGAGAGGCAAAAGAACTGCTTCAAATTAAGTAGTTGAATCTCGTTAATAACCGGTGCACACGGACCATATCCACTAGTCTCACTTTCAGAAGCAGGCTGTTATCTCCGACGCGGGCATCCCAAAGCCGAGATGAAGCAGTCAGACAAGAGGGCAAGTTGTTCAGAACGGAAGTGCATGTCAGAAAGAGAGGCGTGTTCTAAGAGCATAGCTAGCTGCATTTTGGATACATTTTTGTGCCCCATCAATCCACGAGCGAAATCAGGTCAAGCGAGGAGATCATCTACTGCGTCTACTAGGCCCCCCTCCCCAATTTCGTATTGAAGACCTGGCAAAACAAGAGCAAGTTAGGCGTTTGAAAACGGCGAAGGCACAAAAACTAACGGTCAATTTCCCCCGATCTTCGCTGCGCAATGAAATCTTCAGCTCGCCACCAGTAATCGTTGCCCGTGAGTGCTCCGGCTTTCCAGTCACCGACGAATTCGGAACAGAACATTTGGACGAATCGGGGATCCTCTGAAAGTTGCCCCAACGCCGGGTGTTTGGCAATGTCGCTGACAGCTGAACGCCTTAACATCAGGAGGACGAGAACGCGCAGTGACTTGCACGTCTCTAGTAAAGCAACCGAGATGGTGAGGAACCCGGGTAAGTTGAACGCCAGATGAGTTAGATGTGGAATGAGGGCGAGGGCGGAGTAGGACTCTGTGGCATTCTGGTCGAATAGTTCGAGATGCGTGATGCGGGAGAATAATGGATGTCCAAAATTAATTTTAGTCTGGAGGGCGAACAGCTCTTTCGCATCGCAATAAAGGCGCTGCAGAGGTAGGACGCCGATAAAGGGCAAGAGGAAGTCAATGGGCTCGGCTGTGGAGATCCAAAGATCTTCGACAGCAGAGGAAGCAGACAGAATGAATTCCGATACCGTTCCGGGCATCCTGTATAGGAGTAAATGGCGGACTGAGTCTCTGAGGACTGAGGGCGGGTGGGATTGAATGCCAGAGAAGTCATCGTCATCCGCAAAGGGGTATGTGTATGGTATGTAGGTTTTATCCAAGCACAGGTGTCTGGATAAGACAATGACCTGAAATAGCAACGGCTCAACCCTAGAAGTTGAATTATGTGAGTCGGCGCATATGAGTATACTTCACGCTATGTACGAACCAGATTTTAACGCGGTGTGCCACCCGCATCAAGAGTGGGATGGACAAAGGCCGGGAGTAAGCAGCCATCTGGAATATTTCCTTCTCCAACTCCATGGGAAGGATTGGAATCCGCATGGACGGTTCGCTGGGCGTGTTCTCCTCAGAGGTGATGATGGAGAACGACGAAAAGAAAATACACGACCAAACTCTCAGCACAGCCTTTCGGCCATCGGCAATTGAATGTACCGCCCAATAACTAGCCCGCTCCGCGGCAAGCCACTATCCAGGGCCAATTTTACACCTGGGAGGAGATTAATATACCAAGCTCTCGATGATTGTCACTCTGCACTCACTCAAGTAATATATTTTGCAAATATTTTGTACAATTCTAGTTGTCGTAGCACTGGGTTATGGCGGTCACTTTGCACATTTATTATTCCGGGCTTTTTTTTTCGCCTTTTTTCCCAGGTTTTCAACTTTCTGTTTTTTTTTTTTTCGTGTTGCCTCTTCCAGTCACATTTTTTTGTTTTTTGAACAGAGGTTGTCATTAGTTGTTCCAAGATTGGAGTGAACTTTCTATGAAGTCAAGATTTCAACTATTTTTTCTTGGTATGGGGGCTGTGCGGGCCGCTCACCGCTTGATGGCCTTGATTGGCGTGATGTGCCGAGTTCTCAAATACCTCACATGTTCTGAAACCGGTCAAGTGTGCCTGGGAAGGCTTGATGCGAGCCACACCACATAACAGCCTGCCCAGGTTACGATTAGACTCTACCTCAGAGCCAGAGGTACGGGATTGATCGATCCTGGCCATCAATCAGTGATAAACCCTAATCTAGGGGTGCCGCTCATTCCGACTACCCATGCTCCATGAGAACATATTGCCACCAATGTTTTAAAAGATTTCATGATCTTGAAAAAAAAAGTACAAAAAGTTGAAAACCCGAGAAAAAGGGTGAAAAGTGAAAAAAAAAAAAGGTCGGAATAATAAATGTGCAATGTGACCGCCATACTGGGTGACTTCCCATAACGAATAAACAATTGTTTGGAATATTTTCTGCCATTTTGGGATGACTCCGAGACAGCTGTCAGGACCCATTGAACTTGGATCTCAGTAATATCATTCCAGGACCCTCCTACAGAGCTTAAATAATTATAATCTGGAACAGGGGTCGGACCCCCCATTCCAGATTATAATTCTGGTTGAATAAACAGATTTGGCTGTATCGCCGAGCGGCATCCAACGGCTTGTCATCAGTGATCCTCAATGACGGCTTGGCGTCATGCCGTTCGCGCCGTTTCGCGCGCGTAACTACAAACGTCGACGGTCGACCCAACGGTCTGCACTGCCAGTTCCTAGCTTTTTGACATTTCACGCGCAGTGGTGGGTCTCGATGACTCCAAGTCAAAATATGGCCAAGGCCTTCCTCTATTTCGTCGTCTCGAGGTCCTGGAGCTGTTGCTGAAGAAAAGATGCATTGTGCAGAGGTGGCGAGATGGTGGCGGACGACAGGACATGCTGTTCATGTCGCATTGGGCAAATAAGATATGAAGATAATCTATACGCTATGGGAACCCAAGGCAATTAAACAACTCAGGAATAAATGGGATGCCGACATCGTTGGCACCGCTCAAATAATACAAAAAATTGTTTATGCGTTATGGGAAGTCAACCACTGATTCCCCGAAGCTCTGGAAAGATACCATAAATCTTACATCAATGTCGACGAGATTTCCGTTCCAATTTCGGAACTCCCAATTAGTCCCCGGCTACGAACATTTTTGCACGCATCTTTTGTATGTCCGAAATTCCAAACAAAAATTACATTGCTGTGGTTGCCTGAGGTTAAGTAGCCCATCTGAGCAATCCAGGTAAAAAATACGTAGATTTGAGTGTGCTAGAGGCATTTGATTCACTTGACCCTGTTTATTTTTAGACTCTCCTCACGGAAACTCCGGTCCGAATAGGCCAGAAAATTGACAAGCGATTTCAAACTCGGATCGACCAGCCTGTTTATCGACAAGCTCGCTTCATAGACAGTCTGGTTTCGAGCCTAGGTCACACTTATCATTCTCTGCTGCGCCGCGTTAGTTGGTGAATATGCTGAAATCTACCTGGTACGCATGTCATTTCTTCAATGTTTAACGTCAATATAGTATCCTGACCTCTGCTTGAATAGCCCACCGTCACCCACTGGGGTCAGTCACTTTTTTGTCTCTGCCGTGAAACTCGGTTGACTCCCCTACTCAGGCGATCTTGCGTCGCTCGCGACGGAAGTGGGTATTCTTCTTGTTTTCGAACCGCACTGTTCTCATCGTGTATGGCTGGTTTTAGCCCTGGGCTGTACGTGTCGTCCAATCTCGCCCAGCCTTTGCTCAATTTTTTGGCAACAGACCATTCTACACCATTGCCAACGCCACAGCTTGTATTATACTATCCTTTTGTCTCCCCGGTGTTTAGGAATACTGATACCGCCAGAAGTATTGTACCTCCCCACTGTACCAAGCTACCGTTTTCGAAAGTCCGGATGTTCCCCTGTTGAAAGCAAGTCGACCATCGGTCATCGCTTTCTCGCATGTACTTACACAACTACTCCTTTCCTTCACCGCTTTCCGCCGACCTCCGCCACTGCTTCCATTCGATTTCAACAGTTGACATTAATATTGTTCCCCTTTGATGAGTCGAGTTGATTTTTGGGCCTCCTGCCTTGTGCGCATCACCCTTTTCAAATATACGTTCGCACAATGGGATGGCATATGGAGTCAATTATGGCGACTTTGTAACTGCTGCCTTGCAAAAATGTCAAGGGCCTGTTCTGGTACCGCGACTCACTGAACATTGATCCGACGCCTAAACAAAATCGGTGTAAATTCCCAAGCAGCCCTCCTTGAGAAAGCTCTATGGATTAATGGACCTGCTCTCCATTTCGCACGTGGAAGTAAGCTATCAGGCTTCAGGTACATACGCACAGTCGACTGACTCCACGCTTAATGGATTGACCTCCGGGATGGTTCATGTCATCGCGGCGCTTAACATCGCAATTAATATTGTGCGGGCACGTTGCGACCGTGCGACCGTGCGCAATGAGCCATCGAAGGTTGTAGGAAGACAATACGAAGACTGTCTGCAAGCCGACATGCTACTGGGCGGGACCCGAGTGGAAGGACATGCCGTACTGTAGTCGAACCTGAAGGGTCATGTTCCGCTTTAGCGACGACAGTCAAGTCGTGCAGGGCAGAAATAAAGATACACCGATAAACCTATATGAATTTTAGCAACTGTTCGCCGAGAAATGATATCTGTAGGACGCACGATGAGCAGCCGAATAATCGTCACCGTTGAAATGAAGCACACGAGTTCCGCCGGACACCGGAATCGAAGACCTGCTTACACTCATAGCAGACCTCGGTGATTGCTAGGAACCAAGACAGCCGATGTAGGAGTTGAAACCATTACCGATGTCAGTCTAAAATATGACGGCTCAGGATAAGTTTTGAGGGTCTGACCCGGTTTTGAGCGCCTGACCCATAATTACACAGTGTGACGATACGCCCGACGCAATCTCTCGCCTGCAGACAGTTGGAATTAGAGGACAAAATTTAATTGAGGAGAGGACTCACTATGACCACAAGCGTCTTCCCTGCATCGGAAAGAAATTCAAAGAATCGTCTACTTTCGGCCAACATGACCCTGCGGCGGAATGGCATCAGCCATTAAGCCACATCTTCTACCTGTCGTCGTCAATTAAGTTTGTGTTGAAGGTGATCAGGAGCAGGTACGCGGGCGCCTTATCTGGAGAGCCGCATACCCATATGAACACCTCACCTCACAGAGGAAGAGAGACTGATGTCAAATGATGCGAACGAATCAAGTCGCGGGCAGACCGACAACAAACACGCCCAGCTGATCCACTACGCGGAGACGGGCGTAAAAGGAGTAGTACCCGGTTCGTATTCCATTCAGTAGATATTAGTCGATACAATATCCCAAGTGCTAGAAAAACAATAAACATCGAGAGCAAGACGCAAAGCATGAACAAGATGGGATTGGTGTACAAGAACGTTATCGTTCAGGCGGCGACGACGGTTTGAGAACCGGCATCGACGGAGTCCGGGGCGGGTGTCGGGAGAGGCGCCCAACGCGCTACAAGCGATTGTAGGCGGGTGAGGCATTCGTCACTGATCAGCGGTTTCTTGGAGAACATTTCGCAGATTCGCTCCAACGTGGAGTAGACGTTTGGAAGTTGGGAGATCCAGATGGTACTGCAACAGGGCAGTGGGTCGTTACGATTGAACAGAATCAGGAATTCAGCGTCTGCGGATTGGATGATGTTGATCATCTGTTCCGTTTTAATTCTGTTAATCTATGTGGCGTATTAGTGGCAGCGAGTATATGCTCCCCAGGGGTACTGACGTCTCTGCGGAGCCGGGAGACTTCGTCGTTGGGCTCGGGCTCTGCCGCAAGGGCCTCCGCAAAGCCGGAAAGCAATGCGCAATGCTTTACGACCAGGACGCCGATGTGCGATAGCTCCGCTTCGTCTTTCGTGGCATTTTTGAGTATAATTGCGACCTCCTGCGGGACGATCCGGCTGTAGAGGACTTTGGATAGCGTGATGACAGCGCCAAATATGGTACCGCTGGTGCTCTGGTATATTTCAGGAGTGCTCCGAGCGGCCTGCGTGCGAAGATATACAATTGCAATGTACAACGAATAGCCTTGGACGATTTGTGGAGCCGTCGAGTCGTGAGCATCGAACGAGAAGTTGCCTGGGGTTGTGGGGTCACGAATGTCCGCAGCGAGAGTTCTCAGCCACTGCAGCTGCCGCCGGATGTGGTGTGTAAGGCTATGCGCATTGATAAGCATGCCGCTCCCGCATTTCAGCCACGACTCACTTGGGAGTTGCCTCCGTGGCCGCCCATTGAAAGGCCTTGGAGGATATGCCCTTCATTATCTCTTTGAAGGAGAAACACACGGCCGAGAGCGTATGGTGTGCGTTCATGTGCCATGTAATGTCTCCCGAAGAGACAACGACCATATGCACGCTGTGAGCTGCGGAAAAAAGTGAGGAAGGGAGGGAATGAAAGGGAGGTCAGACAGACCTAACACCTGCGCCAGGATCTTGAAAAGAAGCTCATTGGGAAGCTCTAGACGATGTACAAGTTGCGACATGGACGCATGGGACGGCAGCGTAATGCGTGACGGTCACACGGATCGGTCCAAATGCGGTAATCTCGCGCCTCCTTTCACGGTTTCACCCGTCCACTTCCACTTGTTTCCCGATTCTCGAGGCCAAGGACTCCGGAGGCTTCTTCGGAACTCTGACTCTCCCTGCGGAGGCTCGGTCAAACCTCGGTCAACTCCAGTTGGGACTCGGCGATTCGCCAGCCGGTGCGGTTCGTGCGGACTCCAATTGAACTCAAAATCACTGAAGGTCGGTGGGTCGGCCGAACGTGCGAGAACCGGTGCAAGGTTTGCGGAATGCGATCTTGGATGTATCTTTACTGCCGCGATGTCCCTATCATGCACCATGGTACCCACCTATCTTGATTTTGATCGGACCAAAATTGAGTCTCACCTCGGCAGGGCACTGCTTCAGAAACCGTTAAAAGGAGGCTTCTGGCGATTGTTTTTTTCAGAACCCACAATGTCCAGCTCTCTCAAGACATCGCCTCCTACCCCTAGAGAGTATACCTTCATTCCCGCAGGCCCCTCCGACATGCGGTCTCCCTGCCCAGCGCTCAACGCCCTCGCAAATCACGGATACCTGTGGGTCCACTATAGTTTTTCCACATCACCGCATTATTCTAATTTTTACTGTGCACAGACCCCGCCGTGGAACCCAAATCACATTCACCCACCTACTGCACGCCATAAAATCCGTGTACAACCTCAGCCTCCCTCTGGCCTTGCTCCTCACCCTCGTCGGCTTCCTCACCTGTGCCAAATTCTCCCTGAGGCTACCTACCGTATCTCCCATCTCGCCATCCCAGAAATTAAGCCGCGGGTCCCGGTGGCGCATCTCGCTCTCCTGGACGCTCAACCTCGCAGATCTCTCTGCACGCGGATTGACCAAAATCGCGCACAACGGCTCCCTCGTCCACGCCTCCGGTGCCCCCTCCCACGCGCCCGACCCCGCCCTCCTTCAGAACTTCCTCACCGTCGCCGCCGACTCGTCTGCGCACCACGAAACCGGGCTGACGCTCCCCGCGCTCACCGCCATCCACGCCGCCCGCGCGCAGCACCTCAGCGGCCTCCACAAGCAGGTCGCGCAGGGCGAGTGTGCGCTCGGGTGGCTGGTGATGCGCAATCCGAAGACGGGCGTAATCGACATTGAGACGCTGACGGAGTGGTTTGGATTGGAACGGCTGCCGGAGGGGTGGTGGGACTTGAGGCCGGCGCGGCCGGTGGGCTTGCTGGAGACGCGGAAGATCGCTGGGGAGGTTGGGCGCCTCACAGAGGATTGTCTCCGAAGTAGTTGATTCGGTTGCTTGATATTTATTCTCTTCGTACTTATCTTCTTGAGGTTGACTCAAATTCTACACATAGTTGAAATGAAATAATAACACATCGCTGCTTTATTCGAGCGTTTTTATTAATAACGCAAATCTAGAGTAAACTGTAAAAACTTCAACCAAGCGCCAAGATTCCATAACAAAACGAAAGACTAGTTCGCTCGAGTGCTTCGAAAACTCCCGTGCTGATAATGAAAAATGAATTATCGTCAAGGTAATCCGGACCGAACTGCAAGTTCAAGGTTCAAGAAACGAGGGCCAACGCCCAAACATAGCATTGGAGCACTGAAGCAACGAATAACTTGGAGACGCGATATTATTACACAGATATGCTACATATGCTACACCGAGTATGAAAGCCCGAGTTAAGTTTAACATTATAGCGAGTGAAGACGTCGGCGCACGCGTCTGAGCCAATTAGTATCCACCATTGCCCTGACCCTTTCCGCCGCCCTGACCTTTGTCCCCGCCGCCGTTACCGTATCCTCCGCCATTGTGGTTTCCATTCCCGCCCCCCTTTCCGCCACCGTATCCGCCATCACCCTTCCCGCCTTGGCCCTTTCCGCCACCCTGACCCTTGTCCCCGCCACCGTTACCGTATCCTCCGCCATTGTGGTTTCCATTCCCGTCCCCCTTTCCGCCACCGTACCCGCCACCACCCTTCCCGCCTTGGCCCTTTCCGCCGGCGTTACCGTATCCTCCGCCATTGTGGTTTCCATTCCCGTCTCCCTTCCCTCCACCGTACCCGCCATCACCCTTCCCGCCCTTTCCCTTGTCCCCGCCGCCGTTACCGTATCCTCCGCCATTGTGGTTTCCATTGCCGTCTCCTTTCCCCCCACCGTACCCGCCATCACCCTTCCCGCCCTTTCCCTTGTCCCCGCCCTGGCCATACCCGCCATCACCCTTCCCGTCACCGTAGCCGTCGTCGCCACGACGGTAACGCTCTTTCACGCAGCAAAGGCGAATCGGGTCAAGGCTGAAGCCGAGTTCGCACTTGTGCGAGTCCTTGCACCGGCCGCGCACGCAGTCGTTGTTGTCCAGGATGAACGGGAAGCAGGGTGAATTCTGTGGGATGAAATATGAATATAGGCTTTCAAGTGGAGAGGAAAGACATATGTACATGTTTGCCGTGCCCATCGTCCTTTCCACCTCGGACCTCGATCTCGGAGTTACCGAGCGCGGTAGGGGAGAGGGAGAAGAAGAGGCACAGAAGTGCGGCGGTGGTGGATGTAAGGCGCATATTGGGGTAGGAGCTTATGTGTGAGTGAGTGAAGAGGAGGAGGGATGCTGAAAAATAAGGAAAAACGCTCTACGTTTTATACCGCAGTAATATCACAATCCAAATACTTCACAAATTGCCTTTCGATTTCAACCATTTCAAGAAGGCGCTGTAACTTGAATTATTGGTCGTATTTGCGACGAAAATGGTCAGAAGAAACGGCAAAGAACCTAGACCAGAGCAGTGTAAATTCGCAGTGCTGGCTTCAGCTATTGAAATGGTATGCGGAAGGATAGATGTCAGTTGGGCGCCCGTCGAACCGAAAGTCAGCTGAGTGGTAAATTGCATTATGAGATTAGGGTGCGTTCGACCGGTGTCAACAACCTTGTGTAACCCTTATTAGATATTCACTTCGAAGCAGAGAAGATGCTCAAGCGACAGTGTAGCAATGTTGAATTCCACGAAGCGAGGCACAACTGGGATTCTTTGGGTCTTCGAGTCGCACACATACAAGTATTATTGATGTCAGTCGAAGTTAAACTCGGTTCCAAATCACGCACTGGGGCGGGAGATCAATTGACAGGCGTTGCGAAGAGGACTGCAACGACTTACCTACGCGTCGAGGTATAATTAAGAGACGCCGTGATTGATTGGGAATCAGAACATTTGCAGCTCATTCGCGCCAAGACAAACGTCACCGAGGTATTTTTCGTATTTGTTGCAAATTTGTTGAGACCATTTGCCAGCGGCGTCGGCGGAATCAGAAAGGCCGCAAAGTTAAATCGGTAGGTCGGAAACAATTGCGCGGACACAGAGAGTAAAGCTGCATAACGCCCGCTCGATGCTGGCTTGTTTGTGATATATGAGTACCAACGAGATTCGAGTGCCCAGTCCGTCCGTATAGAGTGACATTCGGGTAGATCGGACGACAGAGTCGATAATGACGAGGAAGGCCACGAATGCGCCGCTTGGCGCAGAGCTATGATGACGCCGGGGTGACTGTGCCAGTTCAAGAATCTGAGTGAATGAGCAACCGAGCGAATAAAAAAACCACACCTTCAAATGATGGTCCCAATCCAGAACCCGTTCTGCAACCACACAGCGAGGCCTGCCGATATTATGATGGCAAGTATTATAGCTACCCGCTGCCACGTAGGCGGAGGCGGTCGGTCGAAGCGAGGGTCATGCGGGTAGATGATTCGCGGCGGCCGAGTGAGCCTTTCTTCCTCGTCGTCGTCGAAGGAGGCAGGATTGGGCGTCGTCGGACCCTGCGCGTCGTTCTCGTCCGACGAAGGTAGCTGCGTATACCGCGCGCGCATCATGGCTGCGGACGAGGACCGTATTTGTGTCAATTTGGCAAGAGTCACGGTCACTGTGACACTCTTCCTTCTGAACCATCACCACCAAAATTGCAACCAGGCTCCAGCTACTGCGAATCTGGACCGAAGGCTGATTGATCAACGTGTCTGACTTGTATTCGACTCCGAGTTGCACCTCAACTCTGCGCTGATTCTAATTCAATTCGCGTTGGATAAATCATAAATGGATTTCAACTCATTTTGGACCTTGGGCCGTGGAAGCCTACCTAGATGTAAATTGTCTGAAAGTGGGGTTCAATTTAGGCTCGACTGACGGCCGCGCATCTTTGATATAGAGTCGGTGACTTGCAAAAGTCCGGTCAACACCGTCTGACAACCAGTGGCCGGGTGCAGGTCCGGACATACGAGCGCCCACCGACTCTCTTTCGCCAATTACTCGTCGGCAACGACCAGCAATGGGTTTTACGCCCTCTTTAGTCCTCTCCTTGGTCGTATCTCGGCAGTTCTCATCCGGTCTGGCACAGGTCTTGTGTCCCCCAACAGACAAACAGCTTGCCGAACTGAATGTAACCGCTCCGCAATCCTCTATTGACGGGTTCGTTACTTTCACGTACGCAGCAGAAGCAGCCGAGGATGCCGCAAAACCATGCCATTACTTCCCCGTCAGTTCAACTCCTCGGCGTCGTACTTCCCATGCTAAAAAATTGTTTTAGAACGGAACGTTCTTCAATGGCTCCACTGTATCCTGTCCTAATCTCATTGGGTGCGCAAAGAATATTTACTATCCCATTTCCCATAATAACGTGTTTTCAGAAATTTCGGGTTCCTTCGATGGATCCCCGTCCAACCCACCCGACGGTCATGCACTAGTGTCAACTCAAAACGGCACCGACCCTGGCCTCTTTACCCAATACTGTTATTACACAAACAACGACCAGGTCCTTGCTCGTACTCTCAGTCTGTTGAGTAAATTCCTCGGATTCGCTTGAAAATAAGTCTTATTGCTGGAAGGACGGATCCCGTCGACCAGGAGTCTCTTCAAACTGCCCCATAACGATCAACTCTGCGCGCCTCAACTCGTTTGTTCCCCTTCCTTATGTACATACATTCTCTTCGGGTCAGACACTCAAACGAGTTTATACAGGATTGGGTTCAATTGCCAGTCCAACGGCACAAGACAAACGCTAATCGGTGCTTCGGTCACCCACGCAGCCCACTGTGCATCGTGTTGATTTAAACGAACTGTTAGTATGGTGCGACATTGAATGCGACTTTCCCCCTCTGTCCGAGTTCAGCAGTAAATTCAACAGGAAATTCTACGTCATAAGTAAACTCTCAGCCGTCTTCATTCGAATTCAGCATCATATCGAGCAGCTCCAACAACGCAAGTAACGGTGCGAGCGCGAATAATACCGTAAACCCATGCCTGCAACCGAACAAGTCCGGAGCGAGTCTCGCCAGTTCGTCGATTTTACGTGTAACGGACGGCATGGTGTCATGCATCCAATGCACACATCTATCTATCGTACGTCTTGCATATTTTAAATAACACTCTCGAGCTCACTCATCGCACGTCTTCCCCCAGAATGGTGTCTTGAAATCCGGTCCAAGCACGTGCCCACCTTCCATCGCACCACCGGCCCCGATAGGTGCCCTCCCCTCGGGCAGGCATCTCCTCGCCGCTGCCGCTGCATCGACAGGAACTTCCGAGTCAGCCTCCAGCAAAAATAAACTCCATCCGGCACTAACTGCCATCCTCGCCATGAGCATAGTCATAGTCCTTGTCGTCGGGCTTCTCGTGCTGCTCCTTTTCACTTAATAGCCTGAGACGAGGCAGGTTGCTCACCTCCAGGGCCCAGCCATCCTAAGCTTTTAACCATCCAGGAGTAGGACGGGCGAGGTGGGACGGTATCATTTGTGTAGTGGCCACCGGGGTTGGACTTGGATTTTGTGTGGACATTGGTTATCTATATGTACTTTCAAAAGATTTCAACACTGCACATACACCCGTTTCCTGCTGGCGTCGCTCTGGATGAAACCGCTCAACTTATTCGCTAGACGTCATTCGATCCGTTTACCGCGAGCCGTTTCAAAGTATGAATGTGGAAGCACTAGGATGGAGTTGAACCACTTTTGTCGGTGCTTGATATAGATAAAGCTGCAAGGAATCAATTGCAAGAACGGTAGAAAAAAAATCAACCGTGAGATTATATTTCAAACTCATTCCGGATTGATCCGGCACCATTTTACGTTGGATAATATTTGCAACATCGAATGGACCGAGGTCGGAAGAAGTAAGTGACGGGGATGAAAATGGCCAAAGATGACGGTCACGTCCCGGGTATGGATTCCATGTCTCTTTGCGCTCATCAACGTGCTCACAAAGAGACGTGCATGTTCCCCCACTAAGCTCCCCATGCAGTCAGGGCAATACCACGAATAATTCTTTGTATGTCCATGTGAGCGGGGCGGCGGAGGCTGGCTCAATCCCAGCTAATATTTTAGACGACGTTCCGAGGGGATTGATGACATATATAAGAGGAGAGAGGACATCAAGCTTAGCGCTAGAGAGTTAGCTCCCACCGCCCGCCTTGCACCCAGGCCCTGCCCTCTTGTTGCAGCAGCGTCAGCGCCTCCTCCACACTGAACTCTGTTAAATTTCGCCACATATCGTCCCCATTCTTCAAGAACGACGTGATCTCCGACAACTTGGGGCCCGCCCTCGATCGAACAGGCCCCTTGCTGCTCTGCGCGCGGGCTGCCGATTGCGCAATGAACTTGGTGATGGCCTGCTCCACCGCCGTAGCGAGGAAGGCTGGCGTCAGGGAGACAAACGCCTCCTCGTCTTCCTCGGGGTCCGTCAACTCACCCTCATCCTCGTCGTCCTCGGCAATGCTAGCCGATGAAAACATCGTGCTGTTACCTCCGACAGTAGAACTCGAACTGTTGAACCTCCAGAGCGCACTCGTATCTGCGTCTAGGCCTGCATTCGCGCGCGGGCAGGGTCGGACGGGGCCCTCCCAGGTTATGACGTCGCCTCCCTTCACGAGCTCCAGGATGGCCCAGCCGAAGAGCCGTTTCATGCGCGGATGCAGCTTCTGCTTGTCGTCACTCATGGCCTTGGTGACAACAGGCTTCTTAGCCACCCCTCCCTCCTTCGCTTTTTTCTGAGCCTCGCGCGCTTGGCGGTTTGCCTCTGCCTTGACGACACGTTTCGCCATGAGGGAAAGCTCGGGAACGCGGCGCAGATAGGAGAGCGTGAATCCGCGTGTCGGGTCTACCGGCGTCAGCGGTCGCGCAAAATTCAGCGGGGCAATCCGACGCGGGGTGTGGTCGTGCGGACGTGGTGTCTCGTCCGGACGTGGTGTCTCGTCCGGACGTGGTGTCTCGTCCGCAGGGGGAAATGCATTTCGTGATGATTTTGTGGGGGTCGTGGGTTCAGATGCGACAAGCGGGATGTCGTCCGCGTTGTCCATGTAGTGTTTGAGATATATCCGGAACGCGTTGCCGGTGAGGTCTTTGGTGTGAAGTCTTGAGGGATGGCGGAGTTTGTGGGGAGATTTCGTGGGGGATTTGGACGGACTGCTGCTTGGAGCGATAGTGGAAGACGGAGTAGAGGGAACAGAGATTGGCAGCGGTTCTGACGGCATTTGGGAAGACGGTTTCGGGGGGATCACGAATGGCTCGTCGATAAAATAATAACCCTCGTGTAAAGCGCGGACCGCGATCCAGTGCCTTGGTTCGTCATTCGATGAAGGACATTTTACTACAAATTTTTGAAATTACGGATGTCAGCGTGAAGCAAGCGTGGAAAGTCAAGTCTAACTCAGCGAGTCAACAAGAATTCTCCGGGTCTCATGCCAGGAACGATACGTCCAATTACCACAACGGACGATCCAACATAAGCCAGAGGTTCCAAGAGCGGCTGGGGTTCTGGATTAGCCTTCTTTGCCTTGTCTTTCGTTGTGTCCTCCGCTGGTGGCCGATGGTGGCATTCTATGACAGCGGTTCCGTCGTCCACTGAGAAAAGGATGAAGGGGTCAAACGTAGAGAATCATGAACGGCTTACAATAGTAAACGACCCGTTTCTCGTACGGCTGCACACCGGCCACCCATCCGACCAATTTAACAGTCCGGCAAGGGACGCGACCCAGCCAGAAGAATTCAGCGTCTAGAAGAAAAAATAAGGTGAGAGTTTAAGTTTATTTAAATCTCTTTGCCTCGAGTGTCACCGTTTTTCGGCATCTCAAAAACGTCCTTCGCAAAACAAGGGGCAACGGCTTCTGGCGTGAAAGTCCATTGCCAAAGATCTTTGTCCGGGACCTGACGACTAGTATTGGGAGAGTTTACAGAATCCAGTCGCTGATGCGAGGTAGACGCCATAGTCCGCCGAAAGCGCTCACAAGCGGATGGTGGTTTGGAAGAAGGAGCGGTTGGTCACAAACACATGACGCGTTACTCTCACGTGTCGTGCCAAGCTTGCACATACAACTCGGCAAAAGCAGCAAATCTGATCGCAGAGGAATTCCTGATACCAAACCTAGGGATCAGGTCTCAAAAGCGAATTACAATGTCTCCTACCCCCATATAGGGAACATCAAAGAAATAAAGAATATGTTTCTCCGTGGCTGTGTATCTAATTGCAATTACTTCTCAGACCAAGGGCGAGTTTGAGGCGAATCGGCCTCGTTCCTCGGCCGTGCGAGACTCGCGAGCCACAATAAATATAGCAATTCACTGCCTCCGAGGTCTTGTGTATGCTGCAGGCCGCCAGAAGTACCAGGGATGCCCGGAGGGCTTTAACAGGAATAAGAGTGAAGGGAAGACTCGGAGAAGAGGTATCAGGGGTGCCCGGAGGGCTTTATTATTGGAACCAGAGTTCAATATATATATATATATATTGTGCATTCCTGAGCTGACCTAGGACAGTAAGCATCAGACTCGATGGCGGATGGTCCGCACCTGCTTTGGTTGGTGAGGTCTCCTGCTATTCACGAGCATGAGATGCCGGTTCGATTCCAGCTCGAGTGATGTGCATGCCTGCCTTTACTTTTTTTTGTACCGGCGAGCAAGATAATACACCAACGAATTGGAAGCGTTAGCGTATGAATGACTGGATCATTGAAATTTATTCACCAGCCAAATCTCTGGATAGGCGCCGAAACAGAACACGGTCGAGGAGGATTTTGGATCAGTTCATGACTCTCTTCTTGCCCACCTATGGAACAATGAATGAGAGAATACAACCGGCTCGTAGCAGATGGTCCGCACCTGCTTTCGTTGGTCGCCTAAGAACTCGAGTTACGCAGGCATTCCGGTTCGATTCCGGGACGGGCCACTTGTTGGAGTGGAGTATTTTTTCGGCGCATGAAATCGACTCGTACCTGATCAACCATATGGACGAGATATTCAAGACAAGAACAGACTTTGTGGGCGAATCACTACTCGACTCGAGTTGCGATTGCAATTCCCGTCGGCAGGAGGGTGGTTCGATCCCAGTTGGAGTCTTTGAAGAGAGAGAAGCTATTTTTCTCACCGTTGACTTGCGAAGTTGTTGAATTCCTCGAGGCTAGCGGAGTTTCAAATCATCAGATCGTTGATTCACCCGCAAATCTCTCCGAACAGGCACGGAAAAACTTGAACACAGTATTCAAGTCAGTTGATGACTTTCTTCTTTGACTACCTATCGAACGACGAACGAGTTAATACAACCGGCCCGTAGCGGATGGTCCGCACCTGCTTTCATTAATCTGTCCTGGAATTATGGGCAGGCAGACTCCCGGTTCGATTCCGGGACGGGCCACTTGTTGAAGAACAGGTAATCTTTTTTTTTCGGTGCATGCTGAATCGACTCGGATGTCGACGCATGGAAGAGACGTTCAAAGCAAGGAAGACTTTGTGGGTGTGGGTGCTCGACGTGAGTTGCACATAGTCTCTCGTAGACAGACGCTACAATGATTTGCTCGTACCTCGTAAGTTGTAAGTTGCACAGCAATTCCCGTCGGCAGGAGGGTGGTTCGAATCCGGCTGGAGTCTTGCAAGAGAGGAGCTATTTTTCTCCCCGTTGCCTTGCATGAAATCTTGTGGGGCCGTTGCTCCGCATGGCATGTACGGGGACTTTTCCTTTTGCACTCAACATTGAACTCATGAGTTTACGGACCTCTTAAGACCAACGCGACATGTGTTTCAGTTGAACCTCGGGTCTTTCCGAAAGCGGAGTGATGATCCAAGGGGAACTCGGGATTAAAATATCGGAAGGGGGGAGGGTCTGGTGCAGGCTGAGAAAAACTTCTTACTATAAGTTATGGGAGGGGAGAAAAGGGCTGGGAGAAGCATGGTAGAGCTCCCAGTAGGTCAAAAACTCCGAATTCTGCTTCCTAAGCAGTTTTCCCTTCGAAATTCAACTGAAACCTGGCATCCGATGGGGTCAAAATCTGAGAATTTGTCCGGTTTGGACCTGGCATTTTGGCCAGCGACTCCCATTTTTGTCCGGTTTGGCGCTAGGTTTGAGGTCCGAAATCTCAAATTTTTGTCCGGTTCCGGACCTGACCTCCAAGCCTATTAACCGGGGTCCTCTTCGGCCAGCTCTGGTGTCGTATGTGGACATCAGCCAGGCCCGATTTGGTAACTCAGGCCGCATTTGGCCTGGCCAGGCCCAATCGGGCCTGGAGACTTCTCACACCCTACCACAAAGGTTTTGATGATGTTCTGTGCGCGGCAGGGCTCCAAAGATTAAGCAGCTGCATGAGCAACATTATTAGATACTCCCCTGCGCCGCAGGCAGCATTTTTTTGTTCTGTGCGGCGCGGAAACCTCAAATTTTAATGTGTGTAAAAAAAAGTCAAACTTGGGTTAAATTGAGGCTGGAAATCAGCCAGGTACGTGGTACAGCTCACATCTGATTGAATTGTGCCAAGGAATACTCTTTACAAAATTAAGGAGGAACTTTCACCGCACTCCAAACACTAAACTTGGGATTATAATTAAGAAAGTTATGCCAAGTCAGAAATTCTGCAGAAGCCCAGGATGTGTCTCTTCCTCCCATGTCTGCACAAACACCTCAAGGAGGAAACTTGAATCTCCAAAACGAGTTGAGATCAAAGCTGAAGCGAGATCTACCCTCGGTGAGGCAGTGATCCTGGATTCCTTCGGGTGGATGATGTTGCTGACTTTCTGGCGACTTTTTGGCGGTGCTCAATCACTGTCTCACCTAGTGTTGCCGCGACTCGCGACTCCAGCCCCTCAAGTCGACTTGAAGTCATCGACTTGAGTCGAGTCGAGTCGAGTGGTGTGACTTGGTCCGACTCTGGAGTCTAGGTAAGTCGACTTCCTCGACTTTGAGTCGACTTGGAGTCGTTCGGGTCGGCAGGGATCCAAAATGGGTCGTATGTACTCGGGAACAGACCTCCATTGATGCCTAGAATGTCGAAACCCTTAAAAAATCACCCAGGTCAAATTTCTGGTCTCGGGCAACAATATTCCAAAAGGTGGTGTCAGTCTTGTACCAGTCCATTGAAAATCCCATCTCTCAGAGTTTGTCAAATAGAGCCTCTATGCCTCGCAAGAAAGACAAATATCGTACCAACATACCCCTCCGAGGTAAACCCAACCTCAATTGACTCTTTCTATGTTGCCAGGAGCCCCACAAATATACATTCAAAAAATTCCGACTCCATCGACTTGAGTCGACTTTGAGTGACTCGGAGGGACAAAGTCGAGTCGAGTCGAGTTGAACCTTATTTGAAGTCGACTTCGTGAGTCGTGACTCGACTTTTTGAG
This sequence comes from Mycena metata, assembly GCA_029378385.1. Classification (NCBI taxonomy): domain Eukaryota; kingdom Fungi; phylum Basidiomycota; class Agaricomycetes; order Agaricales; family Mycenaceae; genus Mycena; species Mycena metata. The sequence continues at coordinate 27,975 of JARKIB010000311.1, read as the reverse complement.
TCACGGCAACACTAGTCTCACCTTAAATCGGGGGGTCCGGTTTACCTGAAGACTGAGCATAACATAGAAAATTGTTAGTAAATCTCACCGTGCCGAATGGGATATTTCGGTTTGTGCCAAATATTAGTGCGACGTAATTGTCATTGAACGATGATTGACACATCTCTTGAATTTCATCCAGTCCCACCTCTATGTGTGCCACAGGATCATTGTTGGAATTATTTTTCCATTTCACTGCTTAGTTCCATAAGCAATACCATACCTTCAATTCACTCAGAGATGATGCTCCCGCCATGCGCCAGTACATCAACCCATCAAATCAACTTGATTCAGGCAGAATTTGGTTTCATGCAGGATAGTGTCTCGTTGCCAATTCGTAGTGTGTCACAAAAAACATCTAGAGCATCCAGCGTCACCGATAGAACTATGCGATGCAACAGTGACATGTTGTTTCGGTCCAATCCCGACCGCGTGCCGCGTCAGCTCTGCTTCGGAGAGTTTGGGAGTCATGCAATTTTTCTTCATGTAGAGATTCCTCGAGCTCTGAACACTAGTGCCGCCTGCGTTTCCGTCGACCTGCCCGCTCCATTCCTGCCCGCGAGTTTATCTGATGGGCCATCAAACCTGGTGCAAATTGGATGCTTATACTGCCTCGCCAGATTTAGGCTCACCCAACAGTTGAGCTAAAGGAGGTCGCAGAAGCCAAATAACAAGGAAAGGTTTACACACAACAAAAGCAACGGAAGCTGCATTGAATAGGAGACTAGAAGGCTATGCAGCACGTAAGGGGAAAATGATTGATTGCTGAGAACTTAATGACAGCATTATCTACATCATGGCAAAAACATATTTTTCGTGCGTTAGGAAGGAATAACAAAAACGAGTCTAAAATAAATTTTAGGACTCTTGATAAGGGGAGAAAAATCTCCCCTTGTGTCAACTTAACTTAAGAAGTAGCACATGCACAGAAACTGATCCAATGTAGTGAACCCTATATAAAGCGAGAGAAAGCTCGGAGGCTTTGAAACATCAACCTGGTTACCATCATATCAAACTTCAATGGACCAGGGCAGTGGTGTCTGTGGCGTGAGAAGAGTGCTGCAGATTCAAACAACATCCGCGAGGACAAAGAGTGTGTGAAATCTCGTAGGAAATGTTTCTTTCTTTTTCTATGTGCAGTCCATTGGGCAGCGTGATTTATTGCCTGACTGAAATAAGAGAGATTACCTACAGCAGCTGAGAGAATTGTATATGATAGTGTTGGACCATCCTGTGAGATGAGCTAAAAGGAAGTATCCACATATACATGGAACCATGTGTATGTGTGACTAACCCGTGTTGGTAACCTCCCACCGGTTGGTCTCAACACCCTCTAACCAGTGAATGTTCAAGGTCGTGATGATGGGAATATCAAGCTAACCATGTGGAGTGCACAATGAACACAACAAAGATGGGGGGCACGGAGGACACTGCCTTGGATGCTCTATATAAGGAGGTGTAAGCTAACTCCTCCACTTTTCTGAGATGCCTCGCGCGGATCCCACTAGTGAAGCTCGCATACACCAACTCATTACTTGTCTTGCCCCTGCAGTAACCTTGCTTGAGGAGCTCAGTGATGCTTTTGGACCCCCATTCATTCAGCCAATTGTCAAGACTGTTCAAGCTCTGATCGCTGGAGTTCAGGTATGAACGTGAGGAAGATCTGAATCATAGGGACTGACGAAGAGACAAGAAGGTCAAAAGAAACAAGGATGACTGCTTTCAACTGGTGGAAAGCATACATCAAGTGCTCTATCTGATTATCCATTTGCATCTGAAGTCTGAAACTGCCGAGTCTCTTCCGCCATCAGTTCTTGACAAAATTGCAGAGTTTACAGAGTAGGTTGAGCCTAAATTGGTACCAAAGGGCTCTCATACTAAAATAACTCCTCTTAGCACTCTACACAAGATATACACATTTATTGAGATTCAACTGGATGGCAACAAGATTAGACAGTTCTTTCGGCAGAGTGAAGTCAAGAAATTGCTCAAAGACTGCCACACAGGATTGGACCAGGCCATCAAGACGTTCAAGGTGTGATGAAATGTCTGTAATCTCTGGCAACCATTTCAACATTGATTTCAGGTTCAGACAGGATTTACAATGTTGGACAATGTAATTCAGATACAATGTGAAGCGGAGACTATGCACAACGACTTACTGGAGCTCATTGCAACACTTTCCGATGGTACAATATCTGATAGGTCCTCATCAGTAAGAATAATTGTTGTTGATGCATAAGCACAAGAGTGAATTTAATTCCAACTAGGTGTTTTACAAAGAGGCCAATGGTTCCCAACTCAGGTAGGACAATTTTCTCCTCAATAACTCCCACAGTTAAACTGACATCTTTGAAGTTCCAATTCATTCTCCTTGTTGCCCTCTGAACCCAAGATTTTCTATGGTCGAGACTCTGAACTAAAGCACATTATGAAAGTCCTGTCCCAGGATGCACCCAGAATAGCCATCCTGGGAGGAGGGGGTATGGGCAAGACATCCCTTGCAAGGGCTGCTCTCCACCACACGGACACCTGTGCTAAATTTGAGCACAGATTCTTTGTCAGTGCAGAGGCAGCAACCACAGCAGTTGAACTGGCTGCACTAATTGGCCTCCACCTTGGACTGGAACCTGGTAAAGACATTACCAAACCCGTAGTTCAATACTTTGCATGGCAGACAGGGCTGTGTCTCCTAATTCTGGACAATTTGGAAACCCCATGGGAGCCCATACAATCACGTGCTGGATTGGAAAATTTCCTCTCTCTGCTGGCTGATGTGGAACATCTGGCACTGATCGTAGGCCTTCCCTCAATTCATTATGTTATGATGTTAATTAAACAATAGATCACTATGAGGGGCTCAGAGCGACCAGGCCAGGTTCTCTGGACACCACCGTTTCTGCATCCTCTGCAACCATTATCAGATGAAGCTTCTCAGCAAGTATTTGAAGAAATAACCGATGATTCACATGTCAGCAAGGATAGGACTCAGCTTCTGGCATTTACAGAGAACATGCCTCTAGCAGTCGACCTCATGGCCCATTTGGTGGACCATGAAGGCATTGACAATGTGTTAACTCGCTGGAAGGCTGAGAAGACTGCTGCCCTTTCCACAGGCCATCATAGGACCTCCAATCTCGATGCATCAATTGCACTGTCATATTCTAGCCCACGTATAACCCCTGGAGCTAGAGAACTGCTTCGCCTGCTCTCAATTCTCCCAGATGGATTGTCAGATGCAGAACTCACACAGAGTAACCTTCCCATTGGTGATGTCCAGGCATGCAGATCTGTACTGATTGCAACCTCATTGGCATACAAAGATGCCAAAAGCCGACTCCGATCACTTGTGCCTATAAGGGAGCACATCCAGCAGTTTTCCCCTCCCTCTGAGGCCCTGGTACAAGCTATTCGGAAGTCTTTACATCACCTTCTGACCCTGTATCAGAAGCACAATGGCAGCTCACATCTGGCGGTTATTCTTCCACAGATAACTACTAACCTTGCCAACCTGGAGGAGGTTCTGCAACGTGGATTACACCCAGGGTCTCCCGATCTTTCTGAGACAATACAATCTGTACTCTCCTTGAACTCCTTCTTTCGGGTTACAAGGGATAGTAGAACAGCACTGTTGGGCAAGATTCCCATTCACCTATGTGATCACCAAATGAATGTACTTTACATCACTGAACGTCTACAGTTCTTCTCCCAAGCAGATACTCAACAATTAATGACCCAGGGTTTATCTCACCTTCAACACCTTCATGATCCAATACTTGAGGGTGGGTCACCTCATTCATTTTCCTTTCAATGTTGCTCACATCTATCAGCAGCTAGGTTCTATACAGTAGCTGGTGCAACTTTTTTCGGCTCCCAACTCAGTTCTCAACATTGTAAATTTCTGGAGAAAGCATTGGCATTATCAAGCTCCATCGGGGATAGTGAGGGGCAGTACCTGGCCCTGATACGCATGGCTGAGTCCAAATGGCGGATCGGGGACTTTAAAAGTGCCTCGGCCATCAGCAAAGAGGCACACCAATGGGCTTATCAAACTGCAAATCTGTATCAGGTCTCTGCAGCAATGCACATAACTGCATTATGTTTGACCAGTTTGGGTGACTACATGGGCGCTCTGACTCAGCTCACTAGGGCTAGAGAATTGCTCAGCATGTGTGGCATTACTAGTGGTCAGCTACATTATACCATCCTAAATTCTCAAGCAGCGATTCACCTGCAAAAATCTGAATATGCTGAGGCGAGCAGTATTTATGCTATGATCTTACAAGACAATTTGCTTGATCCAAGTTCTTACCTCTATGGCTTTGCACTCCTGCATTTGTCACTGGTTGGTGTACTTGTCGGTGCTACCATAACCCCTGTGCGCCTCACCCTGGACAGAGCCCAGGACATATTCACTGGTATGAAACACCAGTTGGCCACCCTGTGCTGCACAACGACTTTGGCAGACCTCAACTGGACAGAGGGGAATGAAGTATCAGTAAAAAATCAATTCCAGAATTGCCTCAAGTCAGCCTGGACCACAGATACTGAGGTAGTGTCACACTGCCTGGAAAGACTTGCTGATATCTCAAGATGGCCAATTGTACTTAGGCAGGCGACATGGCCGGTGCTTTACTTATGTCACGCACACATGTGCAGAGAGAAACTTGGGTTTTACAAAGCACTGCTCTTCATCGGAGATTTATTCATCAATATGGATGAAGCTACAGCTGAGAGCCTCTTCCTGGTTGCTCTAGAGGGATTTACGTTCATGGATGTTCACCGTAGTCGAGCTCAGGGTATGTTACGGCTTGGGGATCTCGCACAGAAGAGAGGGGAAATCACTAAAGCAGTAGAGTTATGGACTTCGGCTCGACCACTGTTTGAGCGCTCGCTCCAGACCAAAGATGTTGCAGCAATTGACATGAGGCTTGTGGCTCTGGAACAAGGTCATAAGAGGTCCTTGGCCCAGCTCACAGTCCTGGGCTCTCTCATGAAGATGGATGAAGATACCTCAAACATCCACCTGGCCTCCTCGATGGTACACGAAACTGTAACCACCATGGAATGATATTGATAGGCAGACCCACTCATACCCGTTGCTACGATATTTAAATTCCGGACTCCTGGTCCAACTCTCTCTTCATTCATGTATATACATACATATTCATGTATATACATACATACTCATTGTGAAATTCAATTTCCTTGGGATGAGTGAGATGCCCAACAGGGAACAATAGCGGCGATCAAATTAAACACTTTGACCGTGCTTCGGAGACACTTCTCGAGGTGCTTCAAAAGTGCTTTGAGTATCAATTTACCATGAAAAGAGTGAGTGAAGCGGAAACTGTCATGTTTTGAAAACACTTCAGAAATGCTTCAGAAATGCTTATAATTCGGCATCAATGATGGGCATTAGAGCTGAAACACTTTTCTGAAGTGATTCTGAAGTATACAAAGTACCTTCAGAGGTGCTTTGAGATTTCAAAGATGCTTCAGAGTTCAACACTTTTCCCATGTTTCAATAATTGTTGAAGCACCTTTGAAGTGCTTGGTTGAGGTGCGGTTGAAGTGTCTACTTTGACCACCACCAAATCCAGTAAGTGATGTCTACTTTGACCACCACCAATCCAGTAAGTGATGGCAATTGTGAAGTCAGTGATATCCCTTTCAATGGCCGAACTGCCTAAAGGACAGCTGAGCTCACAAAAGCTCAGACTAGGTTCTATTTGTGGTTGTGCCCCGATATGAGAAGGTTTCTTCTGATCCTTTCCTTGTCTTAGTTTCATTAAACTTCACATACAACACTCCTGAGATAGCACATCATGAGTCCAAGATATAGGTTGCGTTTTGAACCACTCCGCTTTTAGTGGGTCACAAACTCCTGCACATACCTAGGTTCATTATTGAAGGAATGAGGTTTAGCAGCAGATGGCCAGCCTTTGCATTCCCTGTGTGGGGATATGTCAAGTATGATTCAGGCCCAAACCATACTAGATCGTCCCATTTAAGGATAAGGCTTGAGCTGCGGCTGTGGTGAGAGTGCGGGAAGAGGAGAGGGGATAGATAGGTGCAGCAGGATAGCACTAGGTCAAGGGGAATTGCAGCGTGAGACAGCAGCGGTTCAACTGGAGGCGGATGCGCGTGGAGATAGATGGATGTCAGGACACTGCGCATCGGTGTGGTTCACGTTCCTTGTCAATGTGGTGAGAATGCGTTCGGGGCGGTGGAGGCGATGGGCAGTGAGTGAGGGGCACTTGTGCAGGATGATAAGCTTGGATTCGTCCTGGGAAGACACTGCTGCGGGTTCGTCAAGCCGGTAGAAGGGGCGGAAAGGCAGGGCAGGTAGAGGCAGTGGTCAGATGTCTATAGGCAGAATGGTAGGCAGCGCTGAGAAAGGATCCAGAGAAAACCAACAAAAAGGGAAAGAGTCCGAAATAGGTGCAGCATGTGCGAGATGCAGTCGGACTCGGAGATGTAGCGGACCTCGCCACACCCACCAGTTCATGCGCGTAAGTAATCGGGGCTCAGGAACGGACACAGGCTCTGCACACTTGCTCTACCCCGCAAAACTGAACATCCCCACAAGAACATGAGAGCCGCGGCGCGGAGACAGTGCAGAAGCGGACGTCGCCAGGTGCCCAGAAATCGAAGTGGGATCGTCTCCGGACAGGCATAATGAGGAAGGACGACGGAGAACTATGACTACCACCAGTCACCTGATATGAGGGACCTTTTGTAAAAGGTACTCGGGTTGACCACATGCTGTGTTACAAAAACTACTGGCCATTCAAAAAGGGTAGCCAGGGGTTGTGTTTGACCCGGGGATGATCCCCAGCACCTTGGCATCACCACTTCTTGCATTGAGCATCACTCCCGCCGTCCCCGCCGTGCCCAGATCACTCCTATCATCGTGCCGGACGTCGACATCACCCCGAATTGAACAGAAAGCGCCCAATTGGGAAAATGGCCGCGAAATTGTTGCCAAAAATTCAGATAAAATTCGATTGTGATCCGAATCACACAGAGGACATTCCAAATGCGGAAGTAAAGCAGAAAACCCTCGAAATACAATTGGTACGTGATCCGAAACACACGGACAACATCCAAATGCGGAAATCCGCACAGAAAATGGGGGTGGACATGCCACAGCTACCCCCACCATCTACCTACCCTTACATCGGGACTCCCTCGTGGCCTTTATCGTGATGCCCATGCAATACAGCGACACTGGGGTGGAAATTGGAGAGAAGGAAAAAAAAAATGGAAACTATACCAAAAAATCACAGAAAGCGCAAATTAAAACAGAAATCGCGTAAACTACATCCATCCTATGCCTAGTACGATGCCCCGTACATAGGTATGTAGACGAAGCGTGAGAAAAACATGGGGAAAAAAAAAGGAAAACATATTAAATCATCCTCATCCTCTCCCCCCATAAAGAACTCCTCATCGTTATTGACACCAAATAGGTCTTCATCATCATTCTTATCCCCGCCACTGCCGTCACTGGCATCCTCGTCCTCCCGCTCCGCCGGGTCGCTATTTGCCATCCCACCCTCCTCCTCCTCTGGTCCCGCTGGGGTCCGCTTCTTCCCCCGCCCGCGATGAACCTCCATCATCATCACGACCGCTCGCACAGCGATCTCGTAGTACATCACCACCTGCTTCAGCCCATACGCCGTTGCTCCCTGCGCATACCCCTCCTCCACTTGCCCCACCGGTATTGCGCACACCCGCGCCTTGTGCTCGAAGGATACTAGGATCTGCCGGTATTTCTCCTCTAACAAGTAGATCTCCTCTTTCGTACGCCTTCGCCCACTCAATGCGCAATGCCTCCTCAATCTCCGCATCGGACCCCGTGTTCCCCGCGGTGGTCCATATCCACAATACAATCCGTCGGTTTTCCGTGCTGGACACACCCGCACCGTTGTCTCTGTCATCATCCTCCCACCCTCCTCGTCATCCCCTTGCTCCTCATACAGTATTTGCCAAAGGAAAGTGTTTGTTCCTTGCAGAATCAACTTGAACTTCACTCAAACCCGTGCTAATTTTCTAATTTCTGTTCGAGGGGAGGAAAAGAGTTCTGAGCAAACAATTGTGTGCACAGAGGGTTAGATAGCTTTCAATAGCTTTCATTTACACAGAACTCAGGGTTGTGTACCGTTGAAACGGGTGCTCGGGGAACAGACCAGAATGCTAAACTAAATGCTAAAGCTGACAAGCAAGATGCTTCGCTGCTTAAGCCAGATAAGGCCTCACAACTAACAACTACTAACCAAAACTAACACCAAAACACCCCTTTTAAGGTCTATCGCCGACGAGTAAAGATGCTTGTCCAAGATTACACGAATGTACTTCCAAGGACAAGGACCAAGTACCGAGATGGCTTAAGTAGTCTTTTTATGAATTGTGCTGATTAAGCGTGAAAACACTGTTTGTTCGCCTTGTCAAGTGCAGAACCAATGTCCTGAACGCCTGAGTTGACTTGTAGATATTACAGCTTCTCAGCTTCGATTGCGATTCTCTTTTAAGTAACCAATTCGGACAAAGTCCCACTTCGTGCACAATAAATCCTGTGTTCTCTCGCCGTTTAACTTTGTCTGGAACCCGTTGTATAGTATCAATTTGTCTGGTAACCACAATTCCGTAACTCGGTCCGTTTGGTTTAAGGGTTTCGCAAATCAATGCCAGTCAACTTGTTATATTCGAGCTACTCCGTGGAGGTAGTCTTAGCGAACAAGCCCTAGTCTCCCTTGGTGCGCGGGCGCTGGTAGCTACCGGCTCTCTTGGGGGAGATTTCGTGCTGCCCTACTAAACTATGGCTCCCTTATATACATTTCCTACATACTAGTTACATACGCGCTATTATCATGCGGCGGTTATTATCCGAGCTTTAGTCGGTCCATTACAGTCATTCTCTATTCAGTCGGAAAGTTAGCCGACTCCTTTGTTGCATTTAAAAACGGACCAAGGTTTCACTTGGTGCCTAAGTCGATTGATCACCTAGTAAGTCGTTTTGTACCACCTCACACTCGAGGTAGCCATTTATCCCTTAAGCAAGGATGCCTTGGTTGAACTCAGCCAATTAATAGCTCTCTGTAGACACCAATATGTTTGTGGTTCTGAACATGTAGTTCACATCATCAATAGCAACCTTGTTTTAGAAGGTATTGATCGGTTCCTTGGCAGTCCGGCCAAGTCGGACACCCGGCACAGTGCTTAACCGACATTGAGTTAAGGACTGCAGCAGATCATGTGATCGGGTGCGTCGCGTTAAAGCGAACAAACAAAACACAACATTTCGAGAAGTCGGCTTAAGGTAGGTTCTCCCTTTGGCCCAATATTAGACAGAGTGGATATGTACTAATCCCTTGTTCAATTAGACCCTGTGGTGGCTTCTGAACCATTATCCAGCCATGCCTAAGTCATGCTCGACGTCAAACTCCTTAAGCAGTATGTGAATATTCTGCTTAAGCGGGTCGCGCACGAACTGTGATTACCACAGTAAGTCCTTTAACTAACCGTGCAGGATGACACGTTAGTCCTTGTTTAGGCTATGTGCGTGCGTTAAATTGGTAAAACGACACGATTTCTGCGTGTTCCAATACACGGCTTATCACCGTGCTCAAAAATCCCTCTGGTCCGGTCTTTAAAAGAATGGGATGCAGAACAACTAAGTAGTGTCCGGGTTGAGTTACATGTAAGTACTTTAGCATTGCGTGGATTATGATTGAACCTTGGGAGTCGTACCAATGATATCCTCCTAATTTGGAGAGGATTTCTCTCTCTGTTATTGCGGTCCCGCAACTTCAGTGCAAGAGGTAAACAAATTTCATCAATGCCAGCTCCAGATTGAGCTATAATCTCAGAGCAAAATGAGTTAGCAGTTGGTAAAGATTTAAATACAGTTCTTTATTTATTGTGGTACAATAAGGTGCTCATGGCGATGAAACGGTGCCACACCAAGGCACTGCCATCTAGCTAAAACTTTGCGCTTTTTAAGCCACTAGTTACACTAGTGTTCCTAGGAAGACAAAGCTAGCTTCTGTATCAACAGAACTCTGTCAGGTGGCACAAAGGAGAACCAGAGCGAGCTCCGACTGCTGGTTGTAGTATGAGCGAGACTGAGGCACACAGTACAAGCGATACCAGGATCTGAAGTACATTATCAAGGAGGATATTCCTGCCTAGGAACGGAGTACAACAAGGGATCTATAAATGTAGAGCCAATGACTGCACAAAGAGGAACCTAGCATTTGCCTAGGAGGACAGAACTCGGCAATAACCAAGTAGATGCCAAGGACGAGGGTCCTAGGGCCATTGGTTACGCAATTGCTACCAAGGAAGACGGATCGGAAACGATAGCCAGTCTCCTAGGAAAGAACGCACAGTACCTAGGGATGGATTATACCTGACTATTTTAGAAGGACTAGCCTAATGGCCCCCGTGAAAGCCAAATGGAGACGATTGGCAACGATGGGGAGATGTCACCTTGCTAAGAAGTTCAGACCGCAAACGAACGGACGTTATCGGAGGATGACAAGACATGAATGAGTGTGCTAGGCGACGCGGAACCGCCTCGGAAGAATGACACATGATCGGCTGCAGTCGGCAGCCAGTTATTGCAAATACCAGACCCACCTAGGCCAAGGAAAGCATCAGCAATGCTGACTGTTTCATCTGGCCGCAATTACGAATCACCTCGGCAGCGTTTTCTTGCTTGCCGAACGACCAAACACCACCACTCCATTACTCATTTCATCTTATCTCATCTCAAAGGACTCAGTAGTATAAAAAGAACCAGAAAAAGCCGCTATAGCTCAGTTCATCCCCGCTCATCGTAGAACGGTGTGGGTGTCCTCGGGCGATCTGCGGAGAGAATAACATAGTTTTCCTCTGTATCTGTATTGTCTGTAGAATCGAACCTTGGTTTTTGATTGGCTATTTTCGGAGTGACATTTCAAGTTGAATATCTCTGAGAACCAGTGCAAGTATAAACAACTAAGTTTCGCGTTGGAACAAGAGGCGGTTCGTTGCTCCACGTATAAAATCTACGAGGGCCACACGCGCTAGGAAGGAAGACTTATCCGTTGCATTGGCTGCGCGTAGGGCTGCCGCCCGTTGCCGTTGCGACGGTCTGATGGCACCCGTCGAACGGGTGCCGTGCCCGTTCCGTTGGAGATCTTGGAGGTCCAAAAACGGCCTGTTGTTTAACGGGCCGGAACGGCAAATCGATGGCACACGGGTGTGACAACCTATTTTGTCCGTGAATCGTGTTTTCTCTGGGTGATTCATCACCCTTTGTGTACTTGCAACTGATCCTGACTTTTCCTCAGAGTTCTGGATGGAATGGAGACTATATTGAACTCAGCCGAAGTTTACCGGACCAACATTCCGTTTTAGGAAAGACCTAACATGTCAATTCAAAATTCATTTGGGACACCAGTCGGGCTCAAAGAGGTCTAAAAGTCATCCTTTACCTCCACACGATCCTCCTGTATTATTATGGACTTTAAGGAGCCACGATCACCTTCAAACAGGGCCCTCGAACAAAGTCAACAGTGGAAGCCGTTGTTACGGCCGCAACACCGTCCCGTTGCCGTCCCGTCCCGTTGCAGCTCCAAAAGGCCACTCAACGGGCCGTAAAAAGACGGCCGTGCCCGCCACGGCAACGGGTGGCAGCCCTAGCTGCGCGGTTACTTCGCATTGGCAACGCAGAGGCTGCGCTAGTTTCGACCTAAACACCAAGTTAGGTGCTAGCTAGGTAGAACACTTTGGTTGAGCGCAGTGGAAGATTGAACCGGTAGATCGCAGTGAACAGAGCTAGTTGTCCCTAGGCCCCAAAAAGCCAAAGCGTACGAAAACGTTCTTGCGTCAGTACAGGAAACGCAAGTCCAGCAAGGCGGTTATCTGGCCTAGTCTTGTTGAGAGGCAGTACTTGTGGAAGCAGCATAGCCCTATTGGGATTTTCAGACGGAAACTTTACAAACTTTGCCTAGGAGCTACTTCGGTAACCCTAGTACCCTACCCCCCCAAAAAAAAACCCGTTCACAAATCACCAGTCGGTGTGTAGTGCTTCGCGTCAAGGATTGTGGTAGTACCAAAAGAACAGACCAGAGAGTAGGACCTGTGTCAGTAGCAGAACAGAAATTGATACCTTTTCGTTGCCCCTAGGAATCCAAAACCAGTAGTCGCATACTACGGCTCGGACCCGAACTCAACCAAGGAGTGCGCCAGTTCTTGGGAGTATAAAGTGAAGTTGTGTTAGTTGTGTGTGTTAGTGGTTTGTTGCATTTAGTGCGCATTCCCTAGGCATATCCTAGCGAGTTTCATAACCAGGCGCAGCTGCCCGTTTCAGCAAAAAGGTAAAACATATGACACCAGCGAGGCTCGAATCAAAAGCAAATACATTACACACTAAGAAGAACTCTAACGCAATCCAACTGCGTTAAGACAATATATCAATGTGCTCCTCTTATACTGCTAGTACGGGCTTACGTAGTTTTTGAAAAAAAAAAAATCAAAATGATTTTTTAGTTCCACATATGACACCAGAGTCCTTTGGCCTGCCTTCTTGTTCGATGTGGCGAGGCCGTGGGTTCAATTCTTCGATCGTTGGATAATAACACACTTACAACAAACGACTAGGGCTGCCGCCCGTGCCTGTGATGGGCATGGCCGTGGAATTCACGGTACTGGGACGGCACGGGCCGTAAACTCGACGGCCGTGGAACGAGGTTCAAAAGTTTGGACGGGACGAGACGGTCGACGGCACGGCCGTGACGGGTCAACGGCTAGGTGGAGTTTCGAAGGGCCCCATGGAGACATCTCTTCTTCTATCTTTTACTAAGTTTGGGTTTATTCGTGGGTTTGGAGAATGTTGAATGCCGCAATGCTCAGAAAAACACTCATCTGATTATGATTTTAGTGCCGGGAATCTAGGTGAGAGGTATTTGCCGCATTCTCGGAGGTTCTTGTTTATTCTAGGTTCCTAAAGTACCATTCCCAACCAGTTGACGTCGGCAAATGATTAGAAGTTCAAGATTCAAACTCCGCCATTGGTTCCGGGAATTGCCGCTTGACCTCGAGCCCACCGGGCTTTGAGGCAAGGGAGGATCTAGTCGGGTTGATGACACTGGGTAATAGTAACAAGCTCATAATTGGTTGAAGTACTGTACCATTACGTTCAAATCGACAGTCATGTGTCACGCACCCCCTTGTCGATATCGAATTCTGGTCGCGATCACGCGTCACAGAGGCCGGTGTCAAATAGGTCGAACGGTTCATCATGCAGCCGAAAAATCGGGGGAAAGTGCATAAAAAATCACTGCAACTCCCTGCCCTTGCTGAGTGTGTCTCAAACCAGTTTCTGGACCATTCATACCCTGCAACTTTAAAATTTGAGCATGTGGTTGGGTTTCTGGCCTAAAATCAACCTAAAATGGCCTGCAAAAAAGAACTCAAAAAGAAAATATCAATAAGGATTCAACAAGCTTTGCTATCCCAAGGAATTACCTTCAACAAAATAATAAAATTCACCGCTCATGTCAATTTTTTTTCCCGTGTCACGCACCTTTCAGATGGTTGTCGAAATGTCGAATTTGTTGAACCAGTCACGCGTCACCCCCCCTATCGATTTCAACGTAATGGTACAGTACTTCAAGATATTTGAGAGGTTTGATATACTTTCGGCTACTTCCGGTATACACCGGGTATACATTCAGTCTGCTTACTTGAACACTGCGTTCTGTACACTCTGTATACTCCATATACTTGTAAGGACCCGCATACCCACCGCCGTTCCGCGGCGGCCCAAAGTCACCGCCGCCGCCCTGCTGGTCGCCGGGTGCCCGCCAGCCGGGCGCGGGTGCACCAAAGCCGAGGGGCTGCGTCCCGGCGAGGCATGACATCTGCGGCTTGTTGATCACGTACTCGAGGTTGAGCGTGCCAAAGGGCGTCATGGTGCCGCCGACGGCTTCGAGCGCCTGCGTCGCGCGCTCGACGGACTGGAACTCGATGAAGCCTGAGCCGGTGAGTTCGTCGGTGACGCTGGAGCACACTGGGTGGGGGCGTGTGAGTGCGTGCGGAAAGAAGAAACGAGAGAAGGATAGCGAAAGAGTAAGAAAAAGACTTACGGAAATGCGCCTTCATGATACTCCCCTCAACCTCTGCGAGCACCGTCCTCAGCGTCTCCTCGTTCCCGCGGAAGTCGTAGAATAAAGCTTGTTGATCGGGGGGGTTCGCCGCCGTCGGGCGCTCGGGTGCAAATTCCACCCGGATATTGTGGTCGAGTATGTACAACGGCTCCTCCGCGAAGCTCATACACCGCCTTAGTGTCCTCCACCCGCATGTAGTCCACATGGGTGTGAGGTAGACACCATACCCCGGCGAAAGTAGTCTTCCAAATGTCAGACTGTATAAAACTAAAATTAAGATAGTCAGTTTATATAGACGGCGAAAGCGCTTACTAGAGTCTAGTGTATGGCGGTTTGGAAGAAGGAGCGGTTAGTCACAATCACATGCAGTGATGCGTGACTCTCACGTGTGGTGCCAAGCTTGCACATACAAACTGGGTGTATTTCTGAGCACAGTAAGCATCAGGGTCAACACTGACGCGAGGGCAGATGGTCCGCACCTGCTCTCATTTATCTCTGAGAAATTCTGTTTACGAGCACAGATTTCTCTGAATACTAGTAGCACCGAGAACTTGAAGTTAGAACCAAATTGATTTTGAGTCAATTCATGACTTTCTTCTTTGACCATCTACCGAAAGGCGAATGTGAGCATAGAACCGGCTCGTAGCGGATGGTCCGCACCTGCACACCTTACCATGGAACATATTCATAGCAGGGGTGCTCGGTTCGATTCCGGGGCGTCACAAGTCTAAAACAATGTCTTTTTTTTGCCCTGGAAATATTTATGCACATGATTCACAAAGAAAGCCAGTTTACTTGTGAGCTTGGTGGCTCGACTATTAGCAGCAATTGCTCGAATCTTGCAACAGAGTTTGCACAAACGTGGCTTCGTTTACTCGTTTTGCGCCGACCTATCCCACTACACATCAAGGTCACCGCCGACTCGATGGTGGATGGTCCACACCTGCTTTCGGCTAGCTAAGTCGCTCGGAGTCAAAGGGGAAAAAACAGGAACAATGAGAGCTTTGGGAAGAGGAGCCCAGAAACACGGTTTCTGGGTTCTCTGTGAGTGAGGCTTCCGGATGAGCACTAACCCAAGTGTTCAAGTAGAAGCCAAGACTCAAGGGGATGTGGTGGGTGGGCAGTAAAATGGTGATACGCTGACTCGGGTCCTACGAGCGGAGCTGAACAACAAATGAACAACAACACTCGGCAAGCGAGAGTCTAGACGTGGGTGTACAAGGTGGTCCAAATGTCCCAATACCAATCAGGTACGTGTGAGCAGACTAGACGGAGGCGACGGGGGACGAGCGTAGGCAATGGCGGCGGCGGAGGCGATAACAATAGTGATCGGGGACAACGAAGGACACAAAAGGGACAGTGATCGGTGACGACGAGGGACTCAGAACGTGGGCAGATGAACTGCAGAGGGCGATATGCAAAGGGCAAGTGAGAGATGTATTGGTGGGGTGCCGGTCTCTACAGTACAGTGAGGCTTTATATAGGAAAAGAGGGAGGCAGTGCTATGCACAAATAAGGAAACGGAAGAAGTCGTGGGTAAAGGTCCGTATGGATTGAATGCGGAATGCGGAGTTGTTCTCACGGTAAACGGAGCGGAGTTGCTCTCACGGGAAACGGAGGTGAAATTGGAATATGAAATTCCGCAAGTTGAAAGGGGACAGGCCACAGCCTCTCTGTCAAGCGATACGGAGGCGGAGGTGTTTGTAGTTGTATTCGGAGTCCGTGCGGAAAGGTGCTGTCTAATTGCGGGGAGATTGATGAACCGTGGGAATATGTCCGTTTGGTATGTCCGTTTGCGTGTGTACGTGCCCAGCGCGGGCTGGTGCGCATCAATGGTCGAGCGAGTAGGAGGCAAGCGAGGATTGTGATCGTCGATCACTGATTAATCACTTAGGCTCCGGCCCGCTCTCTCAGCTAGCCGGCTCTGTGCTCTGGCTCGCGGTGCTCACTCATCGCACTCGCTGTCATTGGTCTTGCTCCCGCGGTCTCCTATTCACGAGCAGGAGCTGCCGGTTCGATCCCGGCTCGAGTCATGTGCATCGCCGCCTTCACTTAAGTGCATTTTTTTTTTGGTACCGGTGAGCAGGATAATACACCAAGGAATTGGAAACGTTAGCATGGATGACCTGATAATTTAAATTTATTTACTAGCTAAATTTCTTTGCATAGGCGCGGAAAAATATTGTCGAATTTGGACTGTGGATGTGATAGTGATGCCTTTCTTGTTTAACCACCTATCGAACGACGAATAAATCAGTAGACCGGCTCGCGGCGGATGGTCCGCACCTGCCTTCATTATTTCATCCTGGAATTCCATTTACGCAGGCATTTTGGTTCGATTCCGGGACGAGCCACTGAAACGCAACGGATAATCTTTTTTTTCGGCGCACGAAAGTGACTCGGAATGCAAACGTACCTGATTAGCATATGGAGGAGACGTTCAAGGTGAGGAAGACTTTGTGGACGAATCGCTACTCAACGCGAGTTGCACAGCAATTCCCGTCCAGGAGGCTGGTTCGAATCCGGTTGGAGTCTTACAAGAGAGAGGTGCTATTTTTCTCGCCGTTGACTTGCGCGAAATGGTTGGATTCCTCGAGACTCGGAGGCGGAGAGATTTCTTTCTTTTTTTTTTTTTTTGGGAGTTTCACATCACCAGATTGTCGATTCATCTTTGAAGTTTGCATTGAACAAGCTATTCAAGTCAGTTGATGGCTTCCGCTTTTAAATTCGAAACCACCTATCGAAGGACGAATGAGAACATACAACCGGCTCGTAGCGGATGGCCCGCACCTGCTTTCGTTGGACGCCTAGGGATCCAATTTACGCAGGCAGACTCCCGGTTCGATTCCGGGATGAGCCATTGCACTTACCGCAACAGATCATCTTTTTTTGGCGCACGCTAATCGACTCGGATGTCGACGTACCTGATTAGCATATGAAAGAGATTATCAAGGCGCCGGCAAGGAAGACTTTATGGTGAATCCCTACTCGACGACGTGAGATGCGCAGCGACTCGTGTCCAGGAGATGGAACAGGCTGGTTCGAATCCAGCTGGAGTCCTAATAGAAGACGATGCCGGAGTGTTTTTTTAGCCGTTGGGGAGCTAGAGTAGGTAGTACTGACGGAGAAACATTGTTTTCAGCGTTTGAAGTTTGAACCTTGAAGGCAACTTGAAGAACACCAGAAACCCAAGCTCTCAAAGGAAAGCCCGTGATCCGAGGCGTCAAAGTCGAGCAACCCGCCCAAGCTTCAACAGACTCTATAGTGAAACCCGCCAAATACGTGAATGTGTTCATACGGGCAGGGATGGCGCACTGAGCTGGTTCGATTGCGGCTGAGTCTTGGAAGATATTGGGAACATTTTTTTCACTGTCGACTCAACCAAGGAATTAGAAACATTAGCATACGAATGAGGGGATCATTCACCAACCAAATCTCTCTGAATGGGCACCCCAAAACTTGAACACCTTATTCGAGATTTCTAGCACTTGACGCTTGACGCTTGAAGGCAATTGAAGGACGCCAGAAATCCAAGCTCCCAAGCGATCCAGGCATCGGAGGCGTCAAATCCGAGCAAGCCATCCAAACTTCAACAGACTCTGTAGTGAACCCCACTAAGCACGTGGATATGTTCATATGGGCAGGGGATGGCGCACTGAGCTGGTTCGATTCCAGCTGGAGTCTTGGAAGTAAGGTAAAAACGTTGACTTGCAGATTGTTGGATTCCTCGAGGCTCGGAGGCGGAGAGACTTTTTTTTGGGAGTTTCAAATCACCAGATCATCAACTCACCTGCAAATTCCTTTGAATCTGCTCATCGTTTTCGATGCCGCCTATCGCCGTCCCCTGCATGCGAGTCCTGTGGCGCCGCCTATGAGACCCGTGCCCACTTTCTTCTCCACTGCCCGATGTGGGATCACCTCAGGCCGGTGCTCCAGCATGCATCGTATAGCGCGGGTATCCTCGGCGCGGTGGATGTCCCATCCCTCCTCGGCCATCCCAAACTTCTCAAAGCCGTTTCACGATTTATCACCGATACTCAGAGATTCAGATAATTCTCCCTCAACTTCTCACACTTCCCATTCAGACCTTCTTCCCAACCTACGTCCAAAACTTCGATGCCAAACCGGTTACTCATAACTCACGATTTCCCCGATTGATATCTTTCTCTTTTTATTCCATACATATAATGTTAACTTACAAAACAGCAACGTACTACATTACTTAGAACCCCTTAGTATACTTAGTATACGGTACTGCCGCGTAGCTTATAGAGCCAGGTACGGCATATAGAAATAGAACAGAACAGAACAGAACAGAACAGAACAGCACCGAATAACTTGAACACGATATTCGAATCAGTTGATGGCTTTTGCTTTTACATAAATTTATCAAAAAAATAAATGAGTTAACACAACCGGCTCGTAGCGGATGGTCCGCACCTGCTTTCGTTAGTCTGTCCAAGAATTACGAGCAGGCATCCCGGTTCGATTCCGGGATGAGCCTCTATACGTGTTGCAAATAGGGGTTTTTTTTTTTGGCACACAAAATCGACTCGTATGTCCGTACCTGATCGCCCTCCATATGAACGAGACGTTCAAGGCAAGGAAGACTCTGTGGCCTGTGGGTGCTCGACGTGAGCCGCAATTGCAATTCCCGTGGGCAGGAGATGGCATTGACACAAGCTGGTTCGATTCCGGCTGGAGTCACTGCGTTCCAGGGCCTCCTAGACTCAGCCTGAGTTCAGGAGCCTACATGGACCTAAACTGAGACCCACCTACGTACAATCTGCGTAGGTCAATGTAGGTGAATGTAGGTCAGTCAAAGTCAGCTAAGGTGAATGTAGGTGAATGTAGGTCCATGTAGTGACCTATACTGAGACCAACATATCCAATTATCACCTCCAACAACAGTCCAGTACTAGTATTGACAACAAATGGTCCCCATTTTCTGAGGTTAATGGAAGTGGGCGTAGGTGATACAGATCGCCTACCGACCTAAATATACCCAGCTCAGGTGAGTTACGTACACCTACGCTGAGCTACATCCGCCTTCACTGATCGCCGTCAAGGTGGACGTAGGTGACCTACACTGACCTATTGTAGCCGACTACGCTGACCTACGTACACCTACATTCACCTTTACTGACTCAGCCTAGGACCCCCCGGAACGCAGTGAGTCTTGAGTGTGAAAGTCAACAATTTTTCGCTGCTGACATTGGAAGTTAGAGTAGTATTGTCGGCATCATCTGTTTTCAAATTTCCAGCACTTGATGCTTGAAGGCAATGTAAGAAACCCAAGCTTTCAAAGGAAACCCGGCGATATCGATCCGAGGCGTCAAACCCGAGCCAGCCGTCCAAGCTTCAACAGACTCTGTAGTGAATCCCACGAAGCACGTGAATGCGTTACAATTCATATGAGCAGGGGATGGATGGCATGCAGGCCGGTTTGATTCCAGCTGGAGTCTTGGAAGTAAGGTAAAGAAAAAAAAATCTCGCCATTGACTTGCAAAATTGTTGAATTCCTCGAAGCTCGAAGGCGGAGAGAGTGTTTTTTGGGAGTTTCAAATCACCAGATCGTCGATTCACGCGCAAATTCTTCTGAATACAACCGAATTGGACCATGGTCCCTTTTTGACCACCTATCGAACGACGAACAAGTTAGTAGAACCGGCTCGTAGCGGATGGTCATCCCGGTTCGATTCCGGGATGAGCCATTGCCACACTTGCCGCAACAGATCATCTTTTTTTGGCGCACACTAATCAACTCGGATGTCGACGTACCTGATTAGCATATGAACGAGATTATCAAGGCGAGGAAGACTCTATGACGAATCCCTACTCGACGACGTGAGACGACTCGTGTGCAGGAGATGGCACAGGCTGGTTTGAATCCAGCTGAAGTCCTAATAGAAGACGATCTCGGAGTGTTTTGTTAGCTGACATGGGAAGCTAGAGTAGGTAGTACTGACGGAGAAACATTGTTTTCAGCGTTTGAAGTTTGAACCTTGAAGGCAACTTGAAGGACGTCAGAAACCCAAGCTCTCAAAGGAAAGCCCGTGATCCGAGGCGTCAAACCCGACAGACTCTATAGTAAATCCCACTAAGCACGTCAATGCATTTATGGGCAGGGGATGGCGCACTGAGCTGGTTCGATTCCAGCTGGAGTCTTGGAAGTAAGGTAAAAATATATTTTTCTCGCCGTTGACTTGCGAAATTGTTGGATTGCTCGAGGCTCGGAGGCGGAGAGAGTTTTTTTTGGGAGTTTCAAAATCACCAGATCGTCGATTGATTCCGGCTGGAGTCTGGCTCGATACTGATATATGTGGACGATACCGATACCGATACTGAGCGGAGTTTGAAAATTGCGTAAGCAGTTAACGTTGTGCACAAGTTCGAACTCGCCAGAGACATTTTGTTTTTTGCACTCACACCTGAGTGATATGTATCTCATTAATCAACACAGCCACGTCACATCACGCCGTCCTTCTTCTCTGACCCGCCACTGCACTCCTTCTTCTCTGACCCGCCACTGTGCCACCTTCTGTGAAATGCCTTCTGGCCCGAACCCAGGCAAAATAGCGATGTTGTGGGCCATAGGGGCTTGAAAATAATAAAATCCCAAAAAGGAAAGAGGGAGGAAAGAAAAAGAGAGAAAGAGAGATTTACCTGTCCCCCACTTTCAACTTTCAGCAGGGGCACTTATCTGCAGTGTTCCCGCCAGATCTGCACTCAAAACCTCGAAGATTCGGCTCCAAACCATGAATTTGGCATCAGGTTGCATAATGCAAGATACTGTATTATTTCGTTCAAATCGGCAGGGGGGGTGACACGTGACAGGTTCAACCATTTCGACATTTCGGCGGGAGCCGAATTTTTGCGTGACACCTCGAAAATTTCGGCATTTGAACCGAAAATTTTGTCTGTTTTGCACCTTTTGGGCAGTTTTGGGACCTGCGTGACCACTGGGACGTTCGACGGAGGCCCGAGTGACGCGTGACCACGACCAAATTTCGACATCGACAGGGGGGTGCGTGACGCGTGACTGTCGATTTGAACGAAATAGTACAGTAATGGTGGGAAAATGCCGTTTTTGAATAAATTTTGCGGGATCTGCCGTAGATCTCGTGCTGGGAACGAATAGCGGAAGGCCTAAAAAGGTTTATCCCGCGGCCCGAGAAGGTGTTTGCGCGCATCAAGCAAATCTTGGTGACACATTCACACTGACTCCTCTTGCTCTCTCTGCTTGCTCTCTGGCCGACATCTGCAACCCACCCACTAGGACAACATTCAGTCAATATAATGAACATAAATTAAAACCTCTCCTGCTTGTCTCCTGCTGATACCCTCTGATACTCCTCCAACTCTGCACCGGCAGAAAACACGACCCTGCGGCCTCGGTTCCTACTTCTCCACATCATCTGTTTTTGTTCTCTTGTTTGCTCCTCGGTCGTCCTTGATCTTTGAAGGCTTGAAAACACACAAGTATTTTGGTGGCGTTGATGTGCCTGTAGTTCCGCGCCTCCGCCCATTCACACATTAAGACACTGTGCCGGCCCCCGGTGGTAAATTTTGGGGCTCACTGTGCTTTTACCCTGTGAGTGCACGAACTCTGCTACATCTGGGTGCCGCATACACCGTGTCACCGGGTCAGAAACGGTACACAAATCTTCATTCTTGCCCCTGCAAACCACCCACTGGCACTTCATTATACTCCCTCCACTCGACATCTTGCCTATCTGAACTCCCAGTCCCACGTTACACATTCTCTTTATCTTGATACTGACTATCACAACAGGTACTCAGGATGACACCACGTGCGCCGCGCGGTCGGACTCTGAAATCTATGATGCATCGGGGAAGTTGGAACCCGCAAAAGAAATTATTGTGCGCTCTCTCAGCATGTTTACAGGCCCTCGGTTGACGTCGTAACATCCTGTTTGTGCAAAACTCACGGCGTGAGGGCGAAGGTGCATCCAGGTATCTCGGTACACACATATAGAGGTAAATACTACAAATATATTGAATGTTCACACCGCCCGACATCAACCCTACATAGTAAACTAGTAATTAATTAGTTTGCAAATGCAAGCAATGTTTGTCCCTGTGCCTTTTCAAGTCCAAGATGATCACGAGCTGCCTTCTCGAGTTCCACATCCCTTGCCGCAACACAATGCTTCTTGTCTCGTGCCGTTGATTTTCGGCCGACACAGAGGACCAAAGATTTTTCTCCACAGTCCTGACATGGGTTTTTGCACCAATACCATCGCTGTTTGCCGTTGCAACTCAAGTCAGTGCATTGCGGACAGGTACGCACACGCGCTCTCGGCGGTGGGGTGGGTACGTGCATGCTTGCAGCAACATGTTGAATGCTCAAGCTGGTTGTCGTGCTCGCTGCGGATTCAGGAATATTGTTGACAACGGCAAATTGTTGAGTGTGCAATGAAGGAGATGCCGAACTGGAAGGGTCACTGCAAAGGAAGTCAGGACTTAAAGGAAGATCGAAGCCGCTAGTGACGCGATGCTGAACAAGGGACTCCGACCGAGTATTGATAATTCGGGTCGCTCGCTTAGGGTTTTGAAGGGTCTGTTCAAGAGGTTCGATCTGCCCGCGCGCCTGTGAGCAACTCTGTCGAGCATTGGCAGAGTCCTTGTAGTTGCCATTAAGATAAGGTGTAAGTTGTTCTTCCAACTTAGATAGAGGTGAGATTGAGTTCACCATTATTCAACACGGAGAAAAAATACCTTATAAAATATGTCTGCCTTTGCCTCTGCCTGCCTGTTCCAAATGGCCGTGGCCGCTGTAGAAATTGCTGTTTTGCAGCTTTGGAATGCTGGGGATGTCTGCATAAGGTCGTTGAATAAGACCTTCTCTGCGATCGTGTAAACGGGCAGAACAGCTATACGAGTCCCCTGCATTCGGGCCAAGTACTGCTGCTTCTGTGTGCGCTTTGAATCGATCTCATCGTTATACGACTGAATTTCCACAGGTCCACAAACTGATCTTGGAATCCTGACGATGCCGACAGACTGCTCAGTTTGCTGGTAAAGATTTCCGTTTACCCACGCCAATGGGGCAGGCGGGAGGCCGTAGCCCTCGGCGAGAGTAATTTCGAGTTCTTGGATACTGTTCAACTTTGAAAACATGTTTCGCAAGCTAAGATTCTGTGAGTAAAATGTGCCAGCAGATTAGAACTGACTAACCTTGTGGCTATGGTCAATGGCACAAATTCGAGCTGACAGTGTTCCAGTATGCTGATTGAGGACATCTCGATATGTCTCGATAAAGTCATCATATACATTGCGTAGCCATTGGCCGCTAGGAGTGAAGCCGTGGAATTCAGATGGTGAGCGATCTTCGAAGGGTAAAAATGGCTCATATGTTTTCCCCGGAAGGCTCATCTGCTTGACTTTTGTGCGCAAATATTGGAGTCGAATTTCGTCGTATCGGCGGAGGTGCTGCATTCGGAAAAGATCTGCCACCTCCTCTGCACCCATCCCATGCTGAAAACATGACCGAACTACGCCAAATGCTCGAGTCGACAACCCACTCCGCCAGGTCAGATGGGCCGGAAATTCTGCTGCAAGCGGAAGAGGTAGTCTCCTGAGGACCCGTTGATCCCAGGACCGAAAGCGGAACCGCATCCGCCTGATCGTTTACGACAGGCGTATGTATATCCCAGAATCCAGAAGCAGGCATCGACATCAACGACTCGACGCGGCCGCTCAACAACACCATCACGTGTGAGGTGGTGAGAATTACAATCGGGACAAACTATCCCGGCGGCCCCGCCCAAGAGGCTTATTGGATCCCAGAGGAAGAAATCTGGGAGGAAGATATCTGTGGGCTTGACATTCAAACGTCCGAGTGCAAACCAGGCCGGTTTCCGAGGCAGCGAGAATGTACCGGCCAGGTAATGTCGGGATTTGGCCACCGTTGTTTCCTCCAAATCATACTTGAGCTCTGCCAAAAGACCTTTAACAATTTGCTGGAACCACGTCGGAAACGGTTTGCGGTTCGAGGTCTTTGTATTCTCATCTTCTTCCTCCTCCTCACCGAGGCCCCCTCCGAGAAAACCTGAGGAACCAGAGGAGTTGTCAATGTCGGTAATTAAATCAATAGAGCTGGGGGAAGAAGTGGCAGTGGTTGGAAGGGGAGTTGAAGGGCAGAGGTTTTTTGTGAGTTCAGCATTGCTCGCGCGACAACACTTCGCGATGGCAAACTGTCGGCCCGGGATACGGATTGAGGTTGGAAGGGATTATTAACAGGTGTAGTAGCACCAAGATTGGAATTTGAGGCATGGGGTAAGGACATCTGAGACATAGATGAAGTGTCTGTGCCGTTTGATGTGTCCGCCGGTATCTCTGTCCGAAATCGACCCGGGAGTCCACGAGCAAACTAGAGGATCATCAGGGAAAAGTTGAGAATAATCCACAGAGAACTTATTCACCAGGTTTGAAAGGGCTTGTATTGGACTTGTTCTACCGGTCTTGTCGCCCGAGTTGGTTGCAGATGCAGATGTATCGCGCGGCGACACATTGTTGGTACGTGTTTTTTTCTTCTGCCGGGGCTGGGATGATGTGCCATTCAAATGAGAGCCACTAGCCTCAGTTGTGGATTTCTCAGACTCCAATTCTTCCGCCTTCCGCTTATTTTTTGAGCCCTTGGGACGACCGCGACCACGCTTTGGCAGCATATCACCAGAGTCAGATAGCGGCGGTGGTGGCGGCTCCCCGGGATGCCGGTAGTGATGGAAGATTGTCCCGAACATGTTCTGTGGGAACAGAGATGGACAGCCAAGAGGTGAGCGATCATTCCCGATCAAACACAGACCTCTTTGACAAGCCCCCCAAAAAAGGAAATGATGTGACCGATTTGTGACGTATCTCCGGCGTATAACCATACCTAGAGGCTCAGACATTCGTTTAAACAATGATCGGCGCTGGCTACCCCCCCATTTGGGGGGTCCAAAATCCTGATTCTGTTTTTTTCAGAATTTATTTAGCCTAGAGTCGCCTCCAAACCATAAAATGATGCCATATCCTCGCCAATTTTTGGGTAAGAAAAAAATGAATTTCAGATTCGGATTCAGGGCGAAAAACCGGTCCAGAAAAGAGGTTGATGTACTTTTCAATTTTTTCGCTCACCTCTTGTGGACAGCAATGACTTCGAAGTGTTGCTGAGAGCGAGAATGTCGACGAGAAGTAGGAGAATCGGGCGCCAGATCCGCGTTGTGGCTGTGCTGTCAATCATCACAATCAAACCATATTGGGTTAATTGGGGGAGCTTGCTCCCCCTATTCTGTCAACGATCAGTCAAAAGTGTATGGCTGTGCAAAGTTCTGGTTTCCCACGGGGGCACGATCAATTCCCATATATGGACTTCTGCACTCCCACGGAAGTTAGATCAGTGCCGCATTTCAATCCTTGAATCCTTCAGCTGTGGAGGACGTCGAAGCCGCTGGGATCAATTCCCTCCAGACAATCTTTAGAGATGCCAATGAAAAAACAGGTAGAATTTTGCGGTGCAAAGTGACTGTCTGGTAGAAGTTGGGAAGCGATCACACACGGATGATTCTCGGCACAGCCGGCTTCTCTCTCAGTTGAAGTAGGCAGCTTGTACATTATCACTCGACATAGGCCTCTATAAAATTGTCTGATTGTTGGGCTTTGGTATGAACCCCTCGAACGATCAGATGAACTGTCAAGGTTGATATGACCATCGTGGCTTGGCCCGGACAATATTGAAGCAAATGAGAAACAGGTGAAAGCTGTTGAGTGCAGACGGAAGTTATAACGCTACCCTTAACAACTGAAGATTCTGCAAATACCTCAATTTGAACTATCAGAGGAGATGCCGAGATGCCGAGATGCCCGGCACTCACTGCGTTCCGGGGGGTCCTAGGCTGAGTCAGTAAAGGTGAATGTAGGTGTACGTAGGTCAGTGTAGTCGGCTACAATAGGTCAGTGTAGGTCACCTACATCTACCTTGACGGCGATCAGTAAAGGCGGATGTAGCTCAGCGTAGGTGTACGTAACTCACCTGAGCTGGGTACATTTAGGTCGGTGTAGGCGCCTACGCCCACCTTCATTGACCTCAGGCACAGACTACAGTGATTTGCCCAACTTAAACATGGCCCCAAGTTCAATGGTAACAGCAAAAATCTCACTGATCTGGTGTCGGTTATATATTTTGGACTTGAAAATTGGGACCATTTGTTGTCGATACTAGTACATACTGGACTGTTGCTGGAGGTGATAATTAGTCTCAGTATAGGTCACTACATGGACCTACATTCACCTACATTCACCTTAGCTGACCTTGACTGACCTACATTGACCTACACAGATTGTACGTAGGTGGGTCTCAGTGTAGGTCCATGTAGGCCCCTGAACTCACGCTGAGTCTAGGAGGTCCTGGAACGCAGTGACTCTAGCGGCAACAAGTTGTCCAGTTTTTATGGTGGATAAAGGATGGAACCATCTTGAAAAATAAGGCCTTGAACAATAAAAGGACAACATTGTAGATATTCTACCCGAGTTCGGAACACATATATGCATCGGGGACGAGATCAATTCTATCCGATTTCTGAGAAATTCTCCGCCCCAACGGATTCAATCTTCTGCAGCTGTGAGATGTTAAACTCGGATTTAGCGCAAGCTCCCCTCTTTCTGTAGCCAGGCACTGGCATACAAAACATATTTTACTATTAGCGCGCTATTAGTATTGGCCCACAGCACCAGTAACCAGCCAGAATTCTAGAATTAGAAGCCAGATCCGGATCTGAGTTATAACAAGGGACTCAACACTGCCCCCTGTCGACTTGAACGAAAAAGTACAGTAATTAGGGTTAATGCAACGTTAATGCGACAGTTTCTGTCATAAAGGAGACTGTGATCGGTTTCCAGTCTCCTCTGTCTTTGAAATTGTCAATTGGGTTATGGTTACATGGTTGCCGAGCTGCCATTGTGCCGTTAGTGATCCGTGTGTTTGCCAAGCAATCTAGGCATAATCGTGACAACAACATTGTAGGTTGTTATAGCCCATGCAGGGGATTAGAGGATGAGGGGGCTGGGCCTCCGGGCTAGAGTTCCGAAGAATCATCAGATGGAATATCACATCAAGATCAGAAGATAAAAGTAATTGATGGAGGGTCGGATGATGAGGAATAAATAGGAAACACTCAGTAATCCTTCATTGCGTGAAAGCCCATGACCAGCCTCATGCTGGAGCTAAGTAATGTGCTCGCAAGCTTCGGACCTTTGGTCCAATACTTTGCGAGATGGCTGATAGGGGTCTGAGACATGCACAGACATAACAGAGGTACAACTTGGGGTCTTTTTGTTGTAGTGTCTGTTGAGAAGAGACTATATTTGAACGGTTTAATGGCTTCGATCGATGTATAGAGAAAAAAATTGGAATAGACAAATCATTGTACGTGATAAGAGTAGACGGGACACAGTATAGTAAATCGTGGTGCCTGGACGAGGCCTGCAAGTCTGAGGATGCAAAGGAGACCAGGATTAATCCTATCGTAATGTCTCCATATAGCGGCTTGACAGACCCCGCCCAGAATAAATTGATTCGGAACCGTATCAGAAGGCCAGGTAAAGAGGAAAAGAACGACCACTGGACTGGAAAAAAGAAGAAGATTGAGTTGTGACAGGATACTCAAGGTAGCTGAAAATACACACCGAAAGATTATGCCTTTGACTTGATCTCGCGATTAACACGCTTGATCTCTCCCTTTGCCTTCTCTAGGATGTAGGTTGCATT